>CAUYQV010151657.1:0-10144 GCA_963574575.1 Galagoides demidoff | reverse complement strand
CCCCCAGGAGCTGGCTGTGGTGCCCAGACTCCTCCTGTCCTTGCATCATCGTGTGGTGCAGATGAGCTGACTAGTCCATTAAAGAGCAAGTTGAACGCTGAAAAAAAAAAAGAACATGACATGAAGGCTACATTGACCAGTTTGATGAGAGTATTTTAAAATGTGTATGAAAACACCACACTGTACCCTGTGATTGCATTAATGTACACAGCTATGACTTAATATAAAAAATAGCCCCCCCCCAAAAAAAAAGAATTGTTCTGGGCTGTGGTTGACTAAGAAGACATGACAACTAGTTGAAAAATGTGAACTGGACTTTAAACTAAATAAGGACTTTTGGTGGAACCGTGAATGGAAGTGAAGATTAGATTAGATGGCCCTAAAACATTAATATTACTTACCTATTCCTGAGATTTTATTATGATTATGTAACAGACTTTACTTGCTTTTAGAGAATAAACACAAACTTGCTTTGCCTGGGACTTCTAGCATTATGTTGAATAGAAGTGGTGACAGTGGGCATCTTTGTGTTATTCCAGTTCTTAGGGAGAATGCTCTCAACTTTTCCCTATGCAGTATGATGTTGGCTGTGGGTTTGTCATATGTGGCTTTTATAAATTTGAGATATATTTCTTCTATGCCCAGATTTTGAAAGTTTTTTGAAAGCATGCTTCAAATGTCAGATGTTTTCCCTGCATCTATTAGGATGATTATATGGTTTTGTTTTTGCTTTTGCTTATGTGGTGAATCACATTTATTGATTTATGTATGTTGAACCATATTTGTTCTGTTGGATTATATTCTTGATGTGCTTTTGAATTCAGTGTGCAAGTATTTATAGAGTATTTTTTCATCCATATTGATCAGGGATATAGGTTTCTAGTTTCCTTTTACTATTGTGTTCTTGCACTGGCTTTGTGTACTTATTTGGAAAGGATTTCTTCCTTTTCAATATTATGGAATAATTTCTGTATTATAGATACCAAGTCTTCTTTGGAGGTCTGTTACAAATAAGCTGTGAATTTATGTGCTCCAGGGTTTTTTTAAGTTATTGCTGTTGGGAATCTTTTAAATGTGCTACACAAAATTTTTTATTACATTTTGTCTTCCAGACTAGTGTTTACCCATACTTGCCTGTGTGGAAACAAAAATTCCCTATCTCAGGTCAGGGGAAAGCCAGACAGGAGTAAACCATTAATCTCTCTCTGCAGTTTACCTACTAGTCTCTGGAACTCTGAGTTAATGATTCTTGAGAGGATTTTTATTACTGTTTCAATCTCACTGCTCATTATGGGTCTGTTTAGGAGTTCTCTTTCTTCCTTGTTGAATCTTGGTTATGTATTTCTAGGAACTTGTCCATTTCCCCTATATGCTCTAGGGGAAAATAGTTTTTTTCAAAAAAATAGTTTTTGAAATATAACAATAAAGGTATAATTCATGAAAGAAAGAATCTATAAGTTGGACTTTATTAAAATCAAAAATTTCCAGGGCAGCACCTGTGGCTCAAAGGAGTGGGTCACCAGCCCCATATGTCGGAGGTGGCGGGTTCAAACCCAGTCCTGGCCAAAAACTTCAAGTGTTATGTATTTATGTATTTTTATTACTGTTTCAATCTCACTGCTCATTATGGGTCTGTTCAGGAGTTCTCTTTCTCCCTTGTTGAATCTTGGTTATGCATTTCTAGGAACTTGTCCATTTCCCCTATATGCTCTAGTTTGTGCATATAAAGATTTATAACAGTATTCATGGATGATGTTTTGCAACATCATCTGAGGTATCAGTTGCAAGCAGGCAAGAGAAGAAAATTAAGGATATCAATTTGTAGAAGAGGAGGTCAAATTATCACTTTTTGCTGAGAGTTTTATCTTGTATCTTGAAAACCCAAAGATTTTACTAAGAGTCTCCTGGAATTGATAAATAAATTTAGTAAAGTCTCAGGATGTAAAATCTGTATACATAAGCTAGTAGCATTTCTATATACTAATAATAGTCAAGCCAAGAGTCAACTCCAAGACTCAATGTCATTCATAATAGCTACAAAAAAAATAATAAAGTACCTAGGAATATACTTAACCAAGGTGGCAAAAGATCTCTATAAGGAGAACTATAAAATTCTGAGGAAAGAAATCATAGAGGATACAAGAAAATTGAAAAACGTACTATGCTCATGGATAGGTGAAATCAACATTTTTTAAATGCCCATGCTACCCAAAGTGATTTAAAAATTCAATGCAACCCTATCAAATTATTGATGTCATACCACACAGATCTAGAAAATATAATTCTATACTTTGTTTGAAACCAGAAAAGAACCTGAATAGCAAGAGAAATCATAAGCAAAAAAGAAGAAATCTACAGGCATCACTTTATTAGACTTCAAAATATACTACAAGGCTATACTAATCAAAGCAGTATGGTATTGTTACAAAAATAGAAACATAGACAATAGAAGAGAACAGAGAACCCAGGTATGAAATCATCTGCCTATGGCCAACTGATCTTTAACAAAGAAGACAACACCATACACTGGTGAAAAGAAGCCATGTTCAATAAATGGTACTGGGAAAATTGGATAACCACACACAGAAGAATGAAGCAAGGTCCCTATCTCCCACCAGTCACAGAAATTACTTCAAGATGGATAAAAGACTTATGTCTAGAGCATGAAATCATAAGAATTCTAGAGGAAAATGTGGGAAAAACTCTTTAAGATATTGACCCAGGTCAAGAATTTATGACTAAGACCCCAATGGCAATCATGGTGACAAGAAAATTAGTAAATAAGACTAAATTAAGTTAAAACCTTCTATACAGCTAAGGAAATAATCAATAGAGCAAATAGACAACCTATAAGATGGGAGAAGATATTCATCAACTACACTTCTGATAAAGGGCTAATCTCAAGAATTTGCAAAGTGCTAAGGCAAATCATCAAGAAAACAAACAATTTTACTAAAAAGTGTGGAAAGGACATGAGCAGAAGCTTCTCAAAGGAAGAAAGGCCCATAAACATAGGAAAAAATAGTTTTTGAAATATAACAATAAAGGTACAATTCATGAAAGAAAGAATCTATAAGTTGGACTTTATTAAAATCAAAAATTTCTAGGGCAGCGCCTGTGGCTCAAAGGAGTGGGTCACTAGCCCCATATGTCAGAGGTGGCGGGTTCAAACCCAGCCCTGGCCAAAAACTTCAAAAAAAAAATTTTTTTTTTACTTTGCAAAAAATGCTGTCAAGGTCAAAAGAGAATTCAGAGCCTGACAGAAATACAGTAGACCCTCCATAGCTGACAACTTTCCTACATTTACCATCTCCTTAAGCTGACCAAATTTTTATACATTGAATATGCACCACATGTATGTATTAGTACAGTAGGCCTATTTCCTTATACTGACCACCTCCATATGTTGACCAGTTTTTAAAATTTTGAATAAATACTATTTATTCATATTATTGAGTACAATAATATTCAGTTCATAGAAAGCTAAAGCACAATCTGAAATTATTGTCACAAGGACAAGAAATCCTAAAGTCAACAATACAAATTTTTTTTTTTTCCAGATGGATAGAGCTATAGAGAAATAAGTGTATATATATTTATTTTTGAGTATGGACTCAGAATAAGAGTTATTAAATGATTCAAAGTTATAATATACAATAGTGAAAACTCATTTGTTGCATGGTTATTTATATCTGCATTTTATTTATTTATTAGTTAAGATTAATATGAGGGTACAAATGACTAGGATGCATTATTTGCATTTCTAAGTTAAAGTTCAAGTTATAGTTGAGGTAGTTGAGCCCTTTATCTAAGGGGTGTGCTGTGCACTCTCACACTGTTTCCTTCAGATGATAGCTTACCAATCCTGCTCCCTTCCCTTCTTTCCTCTTTCTCTCCTCCCTCTCCCCCATTTGAATGTACTTATGTTATTCTCTCCTATGGGTGAGTAGTTGTTTTTCCATTACATTCATATTAGTATTGAGTACATTGTATGCTTGCATTTCCAT
This sequence comes from Galagoides demidoff, assembly GCA_963574575.1. Classification (NCBI taxonomy): domain Eukaryota; kingdom Metazoa; phylum Chordata; class Mammalia; order Primates; family Galagidae; genus Galagoides; species Galagoides demidoff. The sequence goes on along the minus strand of CAUYQV010151657.1, from coordinate 6,137 downwards.
TTGTGTGATACTTTATTAAGAGGAATGTGTTTTGACTCCATACAGGTAAATACAAAATATGTAAAGTCAGTATCTTTTTTAATGGCTGGTATTTCATGGTATATGTATACCACAGTTTATTAATCCATTTATAGGTTGGCGGGCCCTTGGTTTGCTTCCATGACTTAGCAATTGTGAAATGAGCTGGAATAAACATTCTAAAGCAAATGTTCTTGTGACAAAATGATTTATTTTCTTCTGGTTAGATTTCTAGTTATGGAATTGTGGGATCAGATGCAATGTCTACATTCAGGTCTTTGAGGATTCTTCATACTTCTGTATCACTTTGCAATCCCACCAATAGTCTTAAAGAGTTCTCTTCTCTCTACATTGGCACCAACATTTGCAGCTTTGTGATTCTGTGATGTGGGCTATCCTTAGTGGGGTTAGGTTATATCTGAGGGTGGTTTTGATTTGCATTTCTCTGATGATTAGGGACAATGAGCATTTTTTCATGTGTGTTTTGGCTATTCACCTGCCTTCTTCAGAGAATATTCTGTTCATGTCTCTTGCCCAGTGGCAGATGGCTTTTTTTAAAATTTGATTGAATTTTCTATAGATTCTAGTTATCAATCCTTTGTCAGATTTGTAACATGCAAATATCTTTTCCCATTCTGATGTTTGTCTTTTTGCTTTGATTGTTGTGTCCTTAGTTGTACAGAAGCTTTTCAGCTTAATTAAATTCTATTTATTTATTTTTGTTGATGTTGCCATTGCTGATGCCATTTTCTTTATAAAAATCTTTCCCAAGGCTGATATCCTCTAGAGTTTTTCCCATGCTTTAACCAGGAATTTTTATCATCTCATTTCTTATATTTAAATCTTTTTCACCATCATGAGTCAAATTTTGTAAGTAGTAAGAGGTGCAGATCCAGTTTCAGTCTTTTACATGTGGATATCCAGTTATCCCAGCACCATTTATTGAATAGGGATTCTTTTCTGCAATATTACGTTCTTGTTTGGTTTATCAAAGATTAGGTAGATGTATGAAGTTAGTTTCATCTCATGGTTTTTCTATTCAGTTCCAGATGTCTATGTCTCTATTTTTGTGCCAATACCATGCTGTTTTGATCACTATGGTCTTGTAGTACAGCCTAAAGTCTGGTAGGCTGATGACCCAAGCATTGTTTTTGTTACTAAGAATTGCCTTAACTATATGACATTTTTTGTGATTCCATAGAAAATGAAGAATTATTTTTTCCAAGTCTGAAAGTATGATGTTGGTATTTTAATAGGGATTGCATTGAATCTGTAGATTGCCTTGGGAAGTATAGGCATTTTAATAATGTGATTCTTCCCAGCCGTGAGTATGATATGTTCTTCCATTTGTCAATATTTTCTGCTATTTCTTTTCTTAGGGTTTTGAAATTTTCTTTATAGATGTCCTACACCTCTTTCATTAGGTATATTCTTAGGTTTTTCATTTTCTTTGAAGCTACTGTGAAGGGGACTGTGCCCTTAATTAGTTTTTCATCTTGGCTGTTATTGGTATGTACAAAAGCTACTGACTTATGGACATTGATTTTATATCCCTAGACATTACTGTATTTTTTGATCACTTCTAGGAGTGTTGAGGTTGAGTCTTTGGGGCTCTCTAAGATCACATCATCAGCAAAGAGGGAGAGTTTGACCTACTCTGCTACCATTTGTATGCCCTTTATTACCTTCTCTTGCCTGGCTGTATTGGCTAGAACTTTCAGCACTATGTTGGATAGTAGTGGCAATAGAGGACAACCTTGTCTGGTTCCAGTTTTAAGTGGAAAAGCTTTCAGTTTTACTCTGTTCAGTAAAATATTAGCTGTGGGTTTGTTGTAGATGGCTTTGATCAGTTTAAGAAATGTGCTGCCAACCTTGAAGAGCAAAAACATTACTCAGAAATAAAAATAAAGCAGGAGGAATCATGTTACCAGACCTCAGACTATACTATAAATCCATAATGATCAAAACAGCATAGTACTGGCACAAAAACAGAGAGGTAGATGTATGGAACAGAATAGAGAGCCAAGAGATGAATCCAGCTACCTACCGTTACCTGATCTTTGACAAGCCAATTAAAAACATTGAGTGGGGAAAAGATTCCCTATTTAATAAATGGTGCTGGGATAACTGGTTGGTGACCTGTAGAAGACTGAAACTAGACCCATACCTTTCACATTAACTAGGATAGACTCTCACTGGATTAAAGATTTAAGCTTAAGACACCAAACTATAAAAATACTAGAAGAAAGTGTAGGGAAAACACTTGAAGAAATCGGCGTTCGTGAAAATTTTATGAGGAGGACACCCCAGGTTATTGAAGCAACATCAAAAATACACTATTGGGACTTGATCAAACCAAAAAGCTTCTGCACAGCCAAGAACACAGTAAGTAAAGCAAGTAGACAGCCCTCAGAATGGGAAAAGATATTTGTAGGTTATGTCTCCAACAAAGGTTTAATAACCAGAATCCATAGAGAACTCAAATGTACTAGCAAGAAAAAAACAAGTGATCCCATCTCTGGGTGGGAAAGGGACTTGAAAAGAAACTTCTCTAAAGAAGATAGGCACATGGCCTACAGATTTATGAAAAAATGCTCACCATTCTTAATCATCAGAGAAATGCAAATCAAAACTACTTTGAGATGTCACTTAACTCTAGTAAGATTAGCCCATATCACAAAATCTCAAAACCAGAGATGTTGGCGTGGATGTGGAGAAAGGGGAACACTTCTACACTGCTGCTGGGAATGCAGACTAATTCATTCCTTTTGGAAAGATATCTGGAGAACACTCAGAGAACTAAAAATAGACCTGCCATTTGATCCTACAATTCCTTTATTAGGTATATATCCAGAAGACCAAAAATCACATTACCAGAAAGATCTTTGTATCAGGATGTTTATTGCAGCCCAATTCATAATTGCTAGGTTATGGAGGAAGAAGCCCAAGTGCCCATTGATTCACGTATGGATCAATAAATCGTGGTATATGTACACCATGGAATACTATGCAGCCCTAAAGAAAATGGAGACTTTACCTCCTTCATGTTTATATGAATGGAGCTGGAAAACATTCTTCTTACTAAAGTACCTCAAGAATGGAAGAAAAAGTGCTGCCAACCAGCACTGTGTACATTTTTTCAATGTACACAGCCGTATTTTGAAACTAATTTATAGCTTTCATAGGAAAGATATAACCTAATTATAGCCCTAGAATATGGGGGGGAGGGAGAGGGGAGGGAAGGTGGGTGGATAGGTGGAGGGAGGGTGATTGGTGGGGTCACCTCTATAGTTCATCTTACAAGGGTACAAGTGAATCTTTCTAAAAGCAGAGTATGAATGTCTTAATAACTAATAAAATGACACGAAGAGTATGTTAACCAGTTTGATGAAAATATTTCAAATTGTATATGAAAACACCACACTGTACCCCATGATTGCATAAATGCACACAGCTATCATTTAGTAAAAAAAAAAGGAAAAAATATTCCATGAGAAATTAGAAAAAAAAAAAAAGAAATGTGCTGCCGATGCCTATATTCTTCAGTATTCTAATTAAAAAGGATGTTGGATTTTATCAAATGCTTTTTCTGCATCTATTGAGAGGTTCATATGGTCATTGTTTTTGCTTCTGTTGATATGATGAATTATGTTTATGGACTTGTGTATGTTAAACCAACCTTGTATCCCTGGGATGAAGCCTACTTGATCATGATGTATGATTTTTTTGGTGAGAAACTGTGGTTTATTGGCTAGGATTTGGTTGAAAATTTTTGCATTATATTCATTAGTGAAATTGGTCTGAAGTTTTTCCAATTTTTTTCCCCAAAGTTTTTCCAATCCTTTTCCAAAAGGATTTCCTGGTTTTGGTATCAGGATGATGCTCGCTTCACAGAATGTGATGGGAAGATTCCTTCCTCTTCAATTTTTTGGAATAATTTCTGCAGCATAGGAATAAGCTCCTCTTTGAAGATTTGATAGAATTTTGGTGTGAAGTCATCCAGACTAGCTCATTTTTTTTGTTGGGAGATTTTTTATTGTTTCTTTGATCTCAGTGCTTGAAATTGGTCTGTTCAGTAGCTCTATTTATTCCTGGCTATGTCTAGGAAGAGGGTGTGATTCCAAATATTGATACATTTTCTTCACATTGTCAAATTTCTGGGCATAGAGTTTCTTTTCGTATTCGGAGATAATCTCTTGTATCTGTGGCATCTGCTGTTACTTCCCCTTTATCATTTCTGATTGAGGTTACTAGAGATTTTACTATTCTGTTTCTAGTTAGTCTGGCCAAAGGTTTATGTATTTTATTTACTTTTTCTAAAAACTGACTTTTTGTTTTGTTAATTTTCTGAATGATTTTTTTTTTGTTTTCAGTTTCATTAATCTCTGATTTAATTTTGGATATTTCTTTTTTCTGCTGGGTTTAGGGTAAGATTGTTCTTCTTTTTCCAATTCCATAAGATGGTCTGTGAGTGCTGATGTGCTCACTTTCTGTTTTTTGATGGTAGGCATATAGCACAATAAATTTTCCTCTCAGGACTGCTTTTGCTGTATTCCCAGAGTTTTGTTAACTTGTGTTTTCATTGTTGTTATGTTTGAAGAGATTAACGTATTCCTCTTTTATTTCTTTCTGAACCCAACAATCTCATTCAGAATAAGGTTGTTTAGATTCCAAGAGTTTGTGTGGGGATGAACGTTTTTATTGGAGTTGAGCTTCACCTTTATAGCCTTGTGGTGTGAGAAGAGACATGCTATAATTTCTATTCCTTTAATTTTGCTGAGGTTTGATTTGTATCCTAGGATGTGATATATTTTCCAGTGTATGTCATGAGCTGGTGAGAAAAAAGTATATTCTTTTGATTTGGGACAGTGTGTTCTGTTATGTCTATTAATCTCATTTGTTTGAGGGTAACGTTTAAGTCCTTTGTATCCTTGTTTAGTTTCTGTTTAGAGGATCTGTCCAGTTCTGTCAGAGGGGTTTTGAAGTCCCTGACTATTAAGGTGTTATGGGATATCAGATTGCTCAGACCCCTCAAAGTCTGTTTCGTAAATCTGAGAGCATTTAAGTTAGGTTCACACTGTTTAAAATTGAGAAGTCTTTTTGTTGTATTGTTCCTTTGACCAGTATGAAGTGTTCATCTTTGTCTTTCTTAACTAAAGTTGCTTTGACTCTGCTTGTGTCTGAGAAGAAGATTGAAACCCCTCCTTTCTTCTGATTTCCATTTGCTTGAAACACTGTTTTCCATCCATTAACCCTGAATCTTGATTTGTCCTTCAGGGCTAGGTTCAGAGCTAGGTGTGTCTCCTGAAGACAGCATATGGATGGCTTATTTTGTTTTTATCTAATCAGATAGCCTGTGCCTCTTCAGTGGGGAATTCAATCTACTGACAGTTATTGAGAGTATTGATAAGTGTGGTGAAATTGTATTCATATTATTATGAGATAGTTTGTTGTGTAGTTTTATCCTTTGTGCCATTGTGGAAGCTAAGCTCTGGCCTTTGGCTTCCAGGTGTTTACTTTGGTGGTGGTCCATTGTGGTGTTCAGTATTGAGAATAGGTCTAAATATTGCCTATAGAGCTGGCCTTATTGTGGCAAATTTCCTTAGTGCTTGTATATCTGCAAAAGATTTGAGTTCTTCATCAATTTTGAAGCTAAGTTTAGCAGGATACAGGATTCTGGGCTGAAAATTACTTGTTTAAGAATGTTAGAGGTGGATGACCATGCTCTTCTGGCTTGAAAAAATTTCAGTTGAAGAGTCTGCTGTTATCCTAATGGCTCTGCCCTTAGAGGTCAATTGACACTTACTCCTAGATGCTTGCAGTATTTTTCCTTCATCTTGGCTTTGGATGGGTTCATTGCAACGTGTCTTGGAGAAACTCTGTTAGAGTTGAGATGACCCAGGGTTCGATATCCATCTGAAAGAAGTGTGTGAGGATCTGAGGATCTTTAGTAAAACTTGGGAAGTTTTCATTTATTATATTCTTTTTTTTGAGACAGAGCCTCAAGCTATCCCCCTGGGTAGAGTGCCATGGCATCACAGCTCATAGCAACCTCCAACTCCTGGGCTCAGCAAGTCTCCTGCCTCCGCCTCCCAAGTAACTGGGACCACAGGTGCCCG
>CAUYQV010151654.1:0-13812 GCA_963574575.1 Galagoides demidoff | reverse complement strand
AATGTTCTTCTGAGCAAAGTATCACAAGAATGGAGGAAAAAGTATCCAATGTACACACCCCTATTATGAAACTAATTTATACCTTTTATATGAAAGCTATAACCAAATAGCCTAAGAATGTGGGGAGGGAGGAGGGAGAAGGGAGGGAGGGAATGGGTGGAAGGAGGGGGATTGGAGGGACCATTTTTGTGGTTTATCTTACAGGGGTACAAGTGAAACTCTCTAAGAGTAGAATCAGAGTGTTTTAAAACAATAACTGAGAAAATGACATGAAGGCTGTGTTGATCAGTTTGATGGAAGTATTTCGGATTGCATGTGAAAACTCCACACTGTACCCCAGAAGTGCATTAATGTACATAGTTACCATTCAATTAAAAAAAAAAAAGAATGAGTAGATCATATAATAGGGTCATTCGAGGCAAGTTGATTATTTGTTTGGGAGAGGCCCAAATACCAGTATCTGGAGGTCTTATCTTTTGTCATTAAATTTCTTAAGAATTCTTTATTTTCCTACTATGAAGGAGAGGCAAGAAATAGGATGGAAGTGAAAATTTGCTGGATACCAATTTGAGGGCAGAACAATCTATCTTTGGTTTGCCGTCTCTTAGCATGGAGACTTCAATCTAATTTTTATAGAGAATAAAGTTCCATTCTCTTTCCTAATTGTGGTGTGGTATATGTTAGGGCAAAGGGACCTGACAGTCCAACTTTTTGGTACATGGATTTTCAACCAGTGTTATTTTTTCCAGCCTGCTCATCACCCTAGTTTCTTGTAGGATTTAGTGCTTGAAAGTCAGGGGTTAGGCAGGACAATATGTATCCTTCCATTAAGTACCCCCTTATGCAGGCATTTATATTATGGTTACTTTACTTTTCTAACTCAGTTGCTGCTCTGTGGCAGTTTTAAAATATGTCCATAACTTCTCTATATTTATTCCTTCAACAGGTGTGAGCAGGACTTAATGCCTTGCTTCTAATGAAGAAAGTAGAAATGATAGTGTACAACTTTGGATATTGAATCCTAAATAGTTCTATGACTTCATTATTGGATCATTCACTCTGGAGGAAGCCAAGTGCCATGCCACAAAGGCACTTAAGAAATCTGTGGAGAAGCCCATGTCATGGGGCATTAAGGAATCCTCCAAATAGCCATGTGAGTGTGTCATCTTAGAAACCAGTTATGCAGCCCCAGTTAAGTCTTCAGAAGATTGCAACCTCATTAGAAAATTTAACACAGAGCTCCCCAAGCAAATTACTTCCATATTTCTAATTCTCAGAAACCTTATAAGTGTTTGTTATTTTAAATCACTAGATTTTGGAATAATTTTTTATGCAGCAGTAGATAACTAATACTTGCTCTCATCTATATTATTTTTATTCTCTTCAAAAATGTAAAATTCTCACATGAATTGATGTTTTTTCTCTTGTTCTCTTTATCCTTATGTATTCTTATCATATGATACTACTAAATAACAGAAAAATGGCTAATCTACAATGTTTAACCAGAAATCTACTATATTCTTTGTCTGATAGTAATATAGTATCTTGGCTTGTTTTATGTTAGTATTTGTCTTCCATTGCCTTGCTTTTAATATTCCTTACATTTTAGATTAGTATCTTATAAAGAACATATTCTTAAATTTTTGTTACGTCTGACATATTTTGTCTTTTAAACAGAAAATTTAGTCCATTTACATTTGCTGTGATGATGGACATACCATCTCATTTTGTGCTTTGTATTTGTCCCACTTTTTCTATATTTATTTTTATATTCTTTCCCCCCACTGTGGTGAATTGAGGATTCCCTTCTTCATTCCATTTCACTTCTACTATTTTGAAAGCTATCCATTCTATTTCTTTTATTTTACTCCTTACCCTAGAACTTTTCAGCATATATACTTTTTTAAGTGAATCTATTCTTGAACAATCTATTCCTTAGATTGCTCATCATCCCCCTGGTGATTCATATTATATTGCTTTGTGATATTTTCATTCTATATGGTCTTTCTTTAACTCACAAATTAGACATTAGTATTATTGTATACATTCAATGTTTGTTTAGATGTATCCTCATGTTTAAATTTTCTTTCCTTGCTATTTAATTTTATATCTCAAATTTTCCATCTGAGATCATTTTCTTTTTGTGTGAAGTACATTTTTTTTTTGACAGAGTAGAGTGCCATGGTATCATAGCTTACAGCAACCTCAAACTCCTGGTTTCAAGTGATTCTCCTTCCTTAGCCTCCCCAGTAGCTGGGATGACAAGCACCTGGCTAATTTTTCTTATTTTTAAGTAGAGACTGTGGCTCACTCTTGCACAGGCTGGTCTCAAACTCTTGAGCTTAAGCAATCCACCCACTCTGGTATCCCAGAGTGCTAGGATTACAGGAGTGAGCCACTGTATCCAGCCTGAAGTACATCTTTTAGAAGTTTTCTTAGTGAGGATCTGTAAGTCATAAACTCTCAGCTCTTTCTCTGTAAACATTTTTTATTTCACTCAATGCTTTCAGTGAACATAAATATTCATTTGACAGTTATTATCTCACAGATCAGCGCTCAGTAAACTATGACCTGTAGGTCAAATTTGGTCTGCAACCTGTTTGGCTGTGGCCCTTGAGCTAAGAATGGTTTTTAAATTTAAAAGTGTTGTGGGGGGAAAAAGCAGAGAATAAGAATATGCAATGAATATTGCATGTACAAATCCCCAAATAATGATTATCTGACCCTTTACAGAAAAGGGTTGCTGACCACTGTCTCAGACTATTGATGATACTATTCTGATGTCTTCTGGCTTCCAGTATTGCTGTCAGTTAGCTATGATTTTATTAAATTTGGTTGTAATTATTCTAAGTATAATCTGTTTTCTCTGCTTGGATGATTTTAAGAGCTTTACCTTGGTTTGGGGGTTTTTCACTTTCACTATAACATGTCTAAGTCTAGATTATTATTTTTAGTTTAGCTTGATTAGAATTTATTGAGAATCCTAAATTGGGTGCTATTCATCAATTCTGAGAAATTCTCAGCCAATGTCTCTTTATATATTGCCTTTCTCCCATTTCCTCCCTCTAAACTGCAATGAAACATATTGTAGACCTTCTCAGTCTATGCTCCATGTTTCTTAACCTATCACTTCTTCCTACTCTTTGTTTTCTGTGTTACATTCTGTGTAATTGATTTCAGTTTCATATTCTCTCTTCATCTATATCTAATCTATTTAATATATTGAATTTATAATTTCAGTGATTATATATTTTTTAAATTTCAGGTTAATGTGAGGGTACTTACAATTGAGTTACATAAATTGCTTTTGTAAGGTTAAAGTTTGGGTTGTAGTTGTGTCCTTCACCTAGGCAGTGTGCAATGTATCTGTGTAATGTACCCCTGTTGGGTGGGAACTTACGCATTCCCTTCCCCTGCATTTGGATTTAATTTAGTTTTTTTTCTCATGTAAGCATGGTATTTGGTAATATTCTATTTTCAAATCAAGTCTTAGTACATGTGATGCTTACTTTTCCAATCCTGTGATACTTTGCTGAGAAGAATATTTTCCTAAGCCATCCAAATTGTTACAAAAGGTACAAAATCTCCATCTTTTATAGCTGAATTGTATCTCATGGCATATATATATTTTTTAGTTCTATTTGGCACTTTCTCAAATTTGTCTAGAAGCATTTGATAGTCTCCTATATCTTCATCATACTTTAAAAGCCTTCTTTTAATTAACCATATTATACAAACTTATTTTGTCTGTATCTTATAATTTCTGTTGTCTTTGTAGGTATGCTTTTAGAGTTTGCTATTTCTGCATAGTCACTTATAAAGGCTTCTTCATAAATCTTGTGATATTTTTTAAATTGTGAACTCATATTCCTTGGAACTTTATCTGTGGGATTACTTTGAAGCTTGAATTTAAATGAGTTCCCTCCAAAATGATTTGAATTATATCTATTAGCTGTTTGGAAAGCGCTACCAATATGGAAAAGTTTAAAGATTTGGCCTGGGGTATTTCAGACCACACAAACAGTATGAATTTTAGTTTCAACCCCTTTTTTGTGAGAGAGCTGATGATTAGGAAATCTCTGTAAAGAATTTGTTCTCACTCCAATCAAAGCCAAAGATGAGATACATAAGTATGTTTAATTTTCCATCCACAAGGTTTTCTTTCTTATTTATTTATTTATTTTATTAAATCATAGCAGTGTACACTAATACTATCATGGGGTACAGTGTACTGTTTCTATATACAATTTGAAATACTTTTATCCAACTGGTTAAAATAGCCTTCATGTCTTTTTCTTAGTTATTGTGTTAAAATATTTATATTCTACATTTAGAGAGATTCACATGTACCCTTATAGGATGAACCATAGGTGTGATCCTACCAATCACCCTCCCTTCACCCACTCTCCCCCCTCCCCTCTCCCATATTCCTGGGCTAAAATTGGGTTATAGCTTTCCTATGAAAGCTGTAAGTTTTATAGTAGAGCTGAGTACATTAGATACTTTTTCTTCCATTCTTGAGATACTTTGCTAAGAAGAATATTTTCCAGCTTCATCCATATAAACATGAAGGAGATAAAGTCTCCAACTTTCTTAATGGCTGTATAGTATTGCATGGTGTACATATACCACAATGTATTGATCCATTCGTGGGTCACTGGGCACTTGGGCTTCTTCCATGACATAGCAATTATGAATTGGGCTTCAATAAGCATTCTGATACAAATATCTTTATTGTAGTGTGATTTTTAGTCTTCTGTATATATACCTAATAGAGAAAATACAGGATCAAATGGCAGTTCTATTTTTAGTTCTCTAAGTGTTCTCCAGACGTCTTTCCAAAATGAACGTATTAGTTTGCATTCCCACCAGCAGTGTAGAAGTGTTCCCTTTTCTCTACAACCACTCCAGCATCTGTGATTTGGGGATTTTGTGATATGGGCTAATCTTACTGGTGTTAGATGATATCTCAAAGTAGTTTTGATCTGCATTCCTCTGATGATTAATGATGGTGAGCATTTTATCACATATCTGTAGGCCATGCATCTGTCTTCTTCACAGAAGTTTCTCTTCAAGTCCCTTGCCCACCTGTGATGGGATCACTTGTTCTCTTCTTGCTAATTCGTTTGAGTTCTCTGTGGATTCTGGTTATTAAACCTTTGTTAAAGACAAAACTAGCAAATATCTTCTTCCATTCTGAGGGCTGTCTGCTTTCTTTACTTACTGTGTTCTTGGCTGTGCAGAAGCTTTTTAATTTGATTAGGTCTCAGTAGTGTATTTTTGATGTTGTTTCAATTGCTCAAGGGGTCCTCCTCATAAAATTTTCACCAAGGCCAATTCTTCAAGTGTTTTCACTACACTTTCTTCTAATACTTTTATAGTTTCATGTCTTAAGTTTAAATCTTTAATCCAGTGAGAGTCTATCTTAGTTAGTGTTGTGGATCTAGTTTCAATCTTCTGCAGGTCACCAGCCAGTTCACCCAGCACCATTTGTTAAATAGGGAATCTTTTCCCCACTTAATGTTTTCAATTGGCTTGTCAAAGATCATATAATAGTAAGTATCTGTGTTCATCTCTTGGTTCTCTATTCTGTTCCATACATCTACCTCTCTGTTTTTGTGCCAATACCATGCTGTTTTGATCACTATGGATTTATAGTATAGTCTGATGTCTGTTAGTGTGATTCCTCCTGCTTTGTTTTTATTTCTGAGTAATTTCTTGGCTATTCGAGGTTTTTTATGATTCCATATAAAATGAGGTATTATTTTTTCAAGATCTTTAAAGTATGATAATGGAACTTTAAGAGGGATTGCATTAAAATTATATATTGTTTTGGGTAGTATGGACATTTTAACAATGCTAATTCTTCCCAGCCATGAGCATGGGATGTTTTTCCATTTGTTAACATTTTCAGCTATTTCCTTTCTTAGAGTTTCATAGTTCTCTTTATAAAGGTCTTTCACATCCTTTGTTAGGTAAACTCCCAAATATTTCATCTTCTTTGGCACTACTGTAAATGGAATAGAGTTCTTGACTATTTTTTCAGCTTGACTGTTGTTGGTATATATAAAGGCTACCTATTTATGAGTGTTGATTTTGTAACCTGAGACACTGCTGTATTCCTTGATCACTTCTAAGAGTTTTATAGTAGAATCCCTGGTATTTTCCAAGTATACAATCACGTCATCTGTGAAGAATGAAAGTTTAATCTCTTCTGATCCTATATGGATACCCTTGATGGCCTTTTCTTCCCTAATTGTGATGGCTGAAACTTCCATTACAATGTTAAAGAGCAATGGAGACAATGGGAAACCTTGCCTGGTTCCTAATCTGAGTGGAAATGAATTCAATTTAACTCCATTCAGTACGATATTGGGTGGGTTTGCTGTAGATGGCCTCTATCAATTTGAGAAATGTCCCTTCTATGCCAATTTTCTTAAGTGTTCTGATCAAGAAGGGATGCTGGATATTATCAAAAGCTTTTTCTGCGTCAATTGAGAGAATCATATGGTCTTTGTTTTTTTGTTTATGTGATGAATTACATTTCTAGATTTACATATGTTGAACCAGCCTTGAGATCATGGGATAAAACCCACTTGGTTGTGGTTTATAATTTGTTTGATGTGTTGCTGGATTCTGTTTGTTAGGATCTTGTTGAATATTTTTGCATCAATGTTCATTAGTGATATTGGTCTGTAATTTTTTTTCTTTGTTGGGTCTTTTCCTGTTCTGGAGATCAAAGTGATGTTTGCTTCAAAGAATGTATTGGGTAGTATTCCATCTTTTTGTATATTTTGGAAAAGGTTAAGTAGTATATGTACTATTTCCTCTTTAACATTTTCCCCCTCATTCACCCAATAAACTGGTCAAATCTTGGCTTTATTTTGACAGCTCCAATCTCACTTTCAAGCTTTTTAGGGTCTCAGGCTTTATATAACCTGCTTCCAAACTTGGGTAGCCCATTAAACCTAAGCCAACAAAGATCAGCAGAAAACTCAGATAAATGTAAAACAGTTACTCACTAAGGCCTAGTTTACCAATCTATATTTGTGGTATCTTTATTCCTGGCTTTCAGAGATATTTTTTTCCTTTTGGGTCAGTTCAATCATGTATATGAAAAGGCGGTTTTTGTATTTCATCTATATAGGGAGAGTTTCTGTAATCCGTTGTAATGCTAAACTTCCTACTCTTCATAAAGGGGGAGCACAGAAGGATTTCCTTTATTTTGTTAGTTCTGCATAATGATAGAATACCAGTAAGATATTTTTCTGTAGAATATAACATGCCCCATACATTAATTCCAGAATAAGCATGCATGAGAATCACCTGGAATTCTTGTTAAAATACATACTGTTTCTTTCCCCTGACCACTTCTGAATTTCTTATTTAAAGGATATAGAGTGCGGCTGAGAATTTGCATTTCTAACAAGTTTACGGATGTTTAAGATGCCATTGGTCCCAGGAAAATAGTTTGAGAATCACTCTGTTGGACTATAGAAACCTAGTTCATTCATCATACTTTGTCTTCATTTCTAGTTGTATAAAATGTAAAAATATAAGTTTCTGGAACTAACTAAAAAAGTAGAAAGATGTTAGCAAAACCTCTCATTTGATAGGGTCACCAGATTTATATCATTATATATATTGAAGATCTGCTCTTCCAAGTGGGACATGAGGCCAGTATGTACAAGGTATAGTGGTTTTAAATCTAATCAACAAGTAAATGAGAGCTGAAAAATAACAGATATATACATAGATGTGTACATCCAGGAACTGTTGGTACAAGTTATAATGTGTATGATTAAATTGGTTTTTATTTCATTGCTCTTTTGATATAATTAAATTATTAAGCTGGAACACATTGATAAAATAGAGAAAATTTTAATTGCGGAAGTGCAAAAGAGAATAAAAGTAATAGTTACAATGAGAAGCAGGAAGAAATTGAACAGGGTAAGAAGACCTTATCTCCTTGCTTGAATCTGAGAACACCAATAATTCAAAAGATTTCCTATCTGCTTCAAAAAAAATTGTTAAAAACATATAAACCAAACTTACTGTAGGGTAATGTCAAGCATTCATTCAATCAAACACAGTCTTTCAGTCCTTACTATGGATCTGTTTCTATGCTAAGGTCTGAGCATAATAGAGAAATGTGACAGTCTTAGCCCCTAAGAAGTTTGTAGCATGGAGTTTATAACAAAAAAATCACAAAATTATTGGCATATAAAGAGTTATAAAAGAACAGGCAACCAAAAATACATAGTAAAAAATATTATAAACGTGTATTGAATTTTTCATTTATAAACACACATGCCCATATAACTGCTCTAGATTTTGTGATGTTTTCGAATAAGCTTTTTAAAACTTACACTATATTTCTCTTCTAATTCTAAAAAAATTACTTTTGTACCAAAAATATTCATAGTCTATTTGGGCAATCAGACATATAAACAAATAATTTACAGGGGCTAAGATGGAAGTGTATATAGAGGGGCAGTGATCAGAAAAAGTTTCAAAGACAAAGCAGTATTTGCTCAGAGCCTTTTTAACAGGCATATCCAATCTGAAGCCCATAGGCCACATGCTGCTCAGGATGACTATGTATGCAGACCAACACAAAATTGTAAACTTACTTAAAACATTGAGATATTTTGGTTATTTTGTTGGTGGAACTCAATTGTGCAGTTCAAGAGCATAAACTTTGTGAACAACAACGTCATGTCACACTGTCACATAAAATAAACATACATATGCTCTTGCCATTTGTACACATGCTTGGCTTCACTGCACAGTGTGTGGCTTCCAGTGTGTTATCTTCCAAGTGCAGTCTAATTGATACCATCAGACCTTACATGTGCTCTTGGTGACTTGGCAAGGAAGCATTTATTAATAATATTTCAACCTACTATTGCAATGTTAGGCATTCAATGTTATTTAGAACTCAAATACGCATTCTTATTTGATTATTATGGGTATTTCAAGTTTGGTGGTGCCTTTCACATAACCTGCTTCCTTTAGAATTGGCCCTCAGCCTCACACTGTATCAACAGCCAAGATGTGGAAGGGCCTAAACTTTGTTTTATATTTTCCTGTCACATAACTTTCATAACAAAAATACATATACTCTCTTATATATTATTATTTTTAATCTCAGCATGGCTTCTACAACATCTCAAAAGAAAATAGAACCTAAAAAGAAAAATTACAAAGGAAGGAAGATTTTTCAATGAAAAGTGGACAGGTGACTACTTTTTTCTTGAGGCAAATAGGAAAGCACTCTGCTTAATTTGTAGGGAATTTATACAAGTTTTTAAAGACTGTAATTTCAAAAGGCATTATATGCAAAAATATGCTGCCAAATTTGATGTGTATGGAGGAGTGTATAAGGAAAAAATAGCAGAACTGAAAAAATGTCTGTCTTCTCAACAAAAAGCTTTTTAAAAAGTTACAACTCAGACAAATTTTATTGTAAAAGCTATGTATATATGTGGTAGCATATTTAATAGCAAAATATCAAACCCATTTATTAATGGTGAGCTCTAAAGCAATGTACGGAAAGCATGGCAGATATAATTTGCTCTCAAAAAAAGGGGAATATTTCTAAGATCAGTTTGTCTCACCAGACTATAGTAAGAAGGATTAAAGAAACTGAAAACTCTATTGCAAGAAGTTTGGAGAGTAAAATTGCTAACTTTAAATTTCATGTTTTGGTGATGGATGACAGCACTGATGCTACAAATATAGCTCAACATGCCATTTTTTATTAAAGGTATTGATGGTGAATATAATGTCACTGAAGAAATAGCTTCTTTAGTACTATTAAGACACAACAAAATCAACAGATTTATATGCAGCAGTGAAAAATGATTTTTTTCTGTCCATTGTCAACATATCTGAAGGTACCCTGGCATTGGTAGGTAAAAGAGAGGGACTTGTAAGGTTAATAGAAGATGATGCAATCACAGCTTCAAAGTCACATTTGATGAAGTATCATCGCATAGTACATCAAGAAAATTTATGTGCAAAAGCTTTAAAAATGGATAATGTCCTGGAAATCATCATCAAGATTGTGAATTTCATAAGGGCCAAAGGATTAAATCATTGTCAAATCATGGAATTCCTTACAAGTATTGATGCTGACTATGGTGATATCATTTAATTTTTGGAAGTAAGATGGCTAAGTTGAGGCCAAATGTTGAAAAGATTTTATGATTTGCCGTATGTTATAAAGTCATGCATGGCAAAAATCAACTCTGTGCTGGAACTTGATGATAAAAACTTTCTTACAGAGTTAGCACTTTTAATGGATTTAACCACTCATTAGAATGAGTTAAACATACATCTTCAAGGTGTAGCACACTTATCAATACAATATTTCAAACCAGAATGGTGTTCTAAAAGAAATGAAAATTATGGGAAACTCAAAGTACACAATTTTATGCATTTTGACACATTGGCTAAACACACTTGTATGAAGCAAAAAGTATGCAGGCTTGTTTTTCAATTTGATACTAGAATATGAAAACAGCTTTCAAGATATCCAGGCAAATAATTAATATGCAACTCCTTTTACAGTCAACATAAATATGTTACCTGCCAATTTTCAAATAGAATGCATAGAGCTCCAATGTGACATTTAACTTAAAAAAAAATTTGATCATGCCTCTTTCCTAGACTATCCCTCACTTCACAATAATGCTTTACTCATGTCATTGCTGAGCAACTATTTTCAAGAATGAAGCACATTAAGAGTAAAATTAGAACCAAAATATCTGATTAATAGCTTGAGTACTCACTGAGAATTGTAGCTACTTTCATCAAACCAGATACTGATGCATTTGTTTCTCAAATATAGTGTCAAATATCCCAGTAGTTTTATGTTGCCCACTTTCCTTTTACATTTATAATAAAATATTTTTTAAAACACAAAGAATTTTTTTTTTTTCGATACAAAGTCTCAACCTGTCACCCAGGGCAGAGTGGCATGGTGCCACAGCTCACAGCAACCTCAAACTCTTGGAACCAAGCGATTCTTCTGCCTTAGCCTCCCAAGTAACTGGTACTACAGGCGCCTGCCACACACCCAGCTATTTTGTTGTTATTGTTGTTGCAGTTGTCATCATTGTTATAGCTGTCCCAGGCCAGGTTTGAACCTGCCAGCATCGGTATATGTGGCTGGCGCCCTATCCACTGAGTTATGGGTACTGCCCAAAATTCAGAGACATTTTATTACTCAGATATGTACATTTTCCTTATTACTGATCACAAACTTGGGACCTGCTTAACAATTTAAATAGACTTTCTGAATGGGCCACTGCATAATTAGGATTGTTATGTAAGGAATTTTTGCTTATATGTAGTGGTGGATATCACAAAAATTATGCACGGACCTTTTTTCGGGGAGGGGGATCATCACCTTTCTTTAGTGTTTTGTATATTTAACGTGTAGCCTAAGACAACTACTTTTCTTCCAATGTGGCCCAGAGAAGCCAAAAGGTTGGACACCCCTGCTTTATAGGGTAGGATGATAAGACGGAAAAGTGCATTCCAAGCATAAAGAGTAGGGTGTTCAAAAGTATGGAAGGATGCAACAGCATGGCATATCCTTTATGGATAAAGAATACAAATTGCAGCAACAGCTCGTCATTCTGCAGAGTCCAACAAGCAGGAAGACTCTTGCCAGATGTGGCTCCTCCACCTTGGATGTCCCAGTAATGTGACAGAGGATCCTTCCTACAACTAAGTGGTTCAAAGTGTATGATTCATCTTCCTTGCAACTGGGCACAGTGAGTCTGGGGAGAGGAGACTACAGGCATCTGTGTCTGGTGGGATGGACCCAGAAATATCACTTTGGAGACACAGGGACTTCGGGACCCCACAAGGAGGACAAAAGCAGTGGAGACCTGGCAAGGGTTTGCCTGTGTTCATTTGGTCTAATCCTGCCGACAGCTGTAAATTCAGCAGCTGCAAGATTGCAAACTGGAAAGGCCTTACCTGTGAGCTGGTTGGGTATTTTTTTTTGGACTTGGCACTCATTTGAACTACCTTGGGAGAACTTGGGCAAAGAACGGAGGACTTTAAGCATTGGCTAGGGCCCCAGATTGAGCTGCTGAGCCAAACTGAGCTAATAGTGTTTGGCTGTGGGCTGCCCCAGCAAGCTCCGCTCTCAGGGTCACAGCGCACTGATCAGGCGGGAGCCAGTCATATAGTGACTGAGCAACCTAAAGGTAGGGACTGAGATGGCTTGCAGCCTTGGCCCTAGGGGCATAGTGTGAGATTGGTTTTGGCACAGTGGGTAAGTGGATAGCCACCTCAGGACGGATCCCAGCGACAAGTGCTTTCCTGGGAAAGCTTCTGCTTAGCCCAGGTTAGCATTTTAAAGGGCCTTTTAAGCTGGCTGAAATGAGATTTAGGCTCTCCACCCTACGTAGTTTGAGAAATCAGAAGAGGCCTCCAGTCTCCATCTCCCGTACAGCCATATCAGCATTGTGATTAACATCTCATACCACAGAAGATTAACTGTTTCCCAGACAATATTCAGCAATATACATATTGCTTTGTTTTTTTGTGTGTTTTTGTTTTTCTCTTTTTTGTGTATTTTTTTTAAATTTCAACATTTTCCTTATAGATTTTTCTTTTCTTTCTTCATTTTTCTGAGTTTAAATATAATTTTCCATTGTTGCCCTTTTTTAACAATTAGAATGTCATTTCTGCTAGTGTTTCTACACCTATTATTTGGCTTTTTACCAAATTTTATCCCATAAAGCTTTTTGTTTGCTTGTTTTAGTTTGATTTATAGCATTTTTGTCTTTCCTCTCTACTTGGTGGAGGTGGGGTACTGTGTCTTAACAGGCCAGCAAAGAGCTTCTGACCTTAAGGGAACAACCCAAACCTGGCACCCCCAAAGGTTGGAGGTTTCTAAGGTTAGGTCGTAGTACCCTACTGTACACCAATATTGCTCCTGTCTCCCTATTTCTGTGCCTCTCTTCTTTATGTTAATATTCGCATTTACCCATCTCCTCTCCTTTCTCTTTTTTCTTCCGACCCCCTTTTTCTTTCTCTTTTTTCTCTTCCTGCTCTTCAATTTTCTTATCCTTCTGGTCCTGTAACAAAAGGACTCATCAAAACCCTAGTCCAGAGGAACTGGAACTTAAAGAGCAAGAGGAAGTGACAGGAAAATTAGGGCAAGGAAGCAGATAAATAACTCTTGAGGAAGAACCAGCAGAAAAATCCTGGAAACACGAAAAACCAGTCCAGAGCACCCCCCTCCAAGGGACTGTGAGGTAGCTACTGTAAAGGATTCCATCTATAAAGAAATGTTAGAAATGACAGAAAGGGAATTTAGAATACAGATGATGAAAACAATGAAGGAAATGATAGAAAATAACCAAAGGGAAATCCAAAAACAGAGTCAAATAAGAGATGAATGATATGAAGAATATAGAAAGGATCTAGCAGACCTGAAGGAATTGAAGCAGTCAATTAAGGAACTTAAAGATGCAATAGAAAGTATCAACAACAGATTAGACCATGCAGAAGAAAGAATCTCAGAGGTAGAGACCAAAGCTCTTGAGATATCTCACATAGTCAAAGAAGTAGAAAAGAAGAGAGAGAAAGCAGAATGTTCACTGTCTGAATTGTGGGACTATATGAAGCATTCAAACATATGAGTTATAGGTATCCCAGAAGGGGAAGAAGAATGCCCCCAGGGGAATGGAAGCCATACTTGAGAAGATTATAGATGAAAATTTCCCAAATATCACCAAAGATTCTGACACATTCCTTTCAGAGGGATATCAGACCCCAGGTCAC
>CAUYQV010151650.1:0-17217 GCA_963574575.1 Galagoides demidoff | reverse complement strand
GAGAATGTTCTTCTGAGCAAAGTATCACAAGAATGGAGGAAAAAGTATCCAATGTACACACCCCTATTATGAAACTAATTTATACCTTTTATATGAAAGCTATAACCAAATAGCCTAAGAATATGGGGAGGAGGGAGGGAGGGGGGAGGGAGGGGGGAGGGGGCAAATGGGTAGAGGGAGGGGGATTGGAGGGATCACTTCTGAGGTTTATCTTACAGGGGTACAAGTGAATCTTTCTAAGAGTAGAATGAGAACGTTTTAAAACAATAACTGAGAAAATGACATGAAGGCTATGTTGACCAGTTTGATGGAAGTATTTTGGATTGCATGTGAAAACCCCACACTGTACCCCAGAAATGCATTAATGTACATAGTTACCATTCAATAAAAATAAAATAAAATAAAATAAAATAAATCTTCAAAGCGATGCTGTGAGGTAGGTACTATAGTCTACATTTTATGGTGAGAAAATGAGATTCAGAGACGTTATTTTTTTTAAGAGGCGTTATTTTTATTTATTGATTTTATTTATTTATTTATTTATTTATTTATTTGCAGTTTTGGCAGGGGCTGGGCTTAAACCCACCACCCCCGTATATGGGGCCAGCGCCCTACTCCTTGAGCCACAGGTGCTGCCCCTCAAAGAGGTTATTTAAGGTCCCACAGCCAAAATATGACAGTGCTAAGAACTAACCCCAGGTATGTCTGACTCTAACGCCTATGTTCTTTCCAGGTGCCAATTTGTTGTTGCTGTTTTGTTATAGCAGAGAGGAAGAGCGATAAGACAGGAGGAGAGAAAGACTGAATGATTTAGAAATAGAAGGGCACGGGTTTCAGTTCACATTAAAGCCTTTGTCTATATGCTTTTTTTTTAGGTAGAGAAGAGGCCATGCAGAAGGATAAGAAGAGGTCAGAATTTAAACCAAGGGTCTGTTTTCACTTTTTTCTTTAAGTTAGAATTTACTATCTCCCCTTCTAGCTAATGATGTCATTTTACCCACACAATTTAAACCAAACCTGCACTGATGCTTAATAGGGGATCAGGAACTTAAGACTCAAAAAGTAAGACTGAACCCCTGTCCAAAATGGGTTCAGTTTGTTCAGAGGAATGGATAATGACAGAAAAAGACAAATACATCCTTAAGTTGGAGCATGGGGCAGAGAAGACAGTATTAGAAATACCAGTTAGAAAAGATCAAGGGTATTCTTGGAAAGAGAAGAGCTTGACCATAGGCAATGAAGAGGCTCTGAAGAATTGTGATTCACCAAGATGAATCACAATTGTTCTAGGGGCAGCAAAAAAATAGACTCAAAATGGGTGGCACCTGTGGCTCAAGGAGTAGGGCACCAGCCCCATATACCAGAGGTGGTAGGTTCAAACCCGGCCCTGGCCAAAAACTGCAAAAAAAAAAATTGACTCAAAATGCATAGTAGTAGCAGGAAATAGTGATTAAAGAATAGACATGAGATGTAAGGGAATAAGGGAAACCTGGGAGACCCAAATGGGAGGTGGGGCCCACTGAAAGAATGCAGTGGAGTACAATTCAAAGGTGTATGGCAGGGTTCCCCAAACTTTTTAAACAGGGGGCCAGTTCACTGTCCCTCAGACCGCTGGAGGGCCAGACTGTGGGCCCTAGGACAAGTTGGCTACTAAGCAGGACAGGCAGCAGCGGCAAAAACACCTGGCAGTCCAGATAAATGTCCTAGGTGGGTTACATGTGGCCCGCAGGTCATAGTTTGAGGATGCCTGTTGTATGGCATGGCTAGCTTCAGACTATTTACTGAGATAGACACAAAGGAGGCAGTAGCATTGAGCATATCTGATACCTAGAGCAAACCAGTATTTGAGTCAATTTTATTATTGCTTTAAAATTCTCTATATGTTGGGCGTGGTAGCTCATGCCTGTAATCCTAGTACTCTGGAAGCCCAGGGCAGGTAGATCACCTGAGCTCAGGAGTTCAAGACCAGCCTAAGCAAGAGACAGACCCCTGTCTCTACTAAAAACAGAAAACTACCCAGACATGGCAGGCTACGTAGTCCCAGCTACTTGGGAGGATGAGGCAAGGGGATCTCTTAAGCCCAAGAGTTTGAGGTGGTTGTGAGCTAGGATACCATGGCACTCTACCCAGGGCATAGATTAAGACTGTCTCAAGAGATAAAAATTAAAAAATAATAATAAAATATAATTCTCTACATGTGGTGTATGTCCTTTCTGCCCAAACTGGAGGAACTGCTCCCACAGCCTCACCCTCAGCACACAACTGGAAGAAGAGGATTTAGGAAATGCAGTTTGTCTAAGAAGCAGAACTTTAGTCTGATAATAATTTTATTTCTTTCAATATTTTTTTTATTTCTTATCCTTGATATTTGTGAAAATGCTTGCTGAGCTGAATAATTTTAGAAAAATAACATTTAGCTCTCTAAGTGAAGGAGGCCACCCAAAGCAGCATGATCTGAAAAGGAACAGGTCTGGGAGACTGACCAGCAAAAGGCAGGGAGCCCTAACTTACTTCAGCCAACCCCAGCACCCCCTAATTCTTTTAGTTGACCCAGGCCAGAAGTCCTATTGGCTCTGGCCAGCCCTGGGAGGAGCTCCCTCTTCAGTAGGATTTCAAGGGTAGACAACAGCTGTATACATTTCTGCCTAGTTATGAAGGGTGTAGGTCATAGGATTCTACCTCCTTCTCTGAGAGACCTATATCAGAGGGGCCACCTTGAAAGGAGACCAAACAGATTGTCAGAATGGATACCCAGCCTTAGATATGGCTCAGTAGCAATCCTAAGCACCCTTCTGTACCCAAGTCTCTCTGGGGGCACATGGAGACTATAATTCTCAGTCAGGATTTCTCATCACTTGTAGGTACACGTGCAGTTTGCAGACTCACTCAACGGGCATTCAGGTTGTTGAATGGCCCTGTGGGTGGTTTTAGCCCTCTGAATCTAAGATACAAGCAGACAGATATACCCATCTTCATGACAGACACAGAGCCAAATGCCTAAACTTCAACTTTCAGGTACCTCATGGGAGGACAGCTACACATCCCTATCACACACCCTTACCCTAGCTTACAGAGCACCAAGCAATGATGTCTGTGAAGAAGGTGGGTCACAGTAGTTGTCACACCTTACACAAAAGAGGGAACTGAGGCTCAGAGAAGAAAAAGCATTTATTCAATCATAACAAGCCAAAGGAAAAACTAGAGATGGAATCCAAGGTTTTTGACTGCACAGGCATCAGCTATATAGATGCACTTAGAGCTCTTTACAGTCCCAGGGGAACCAAAGCCTTAGGCCTTAGAGAGGCAGGTAGCATGGTGGTCACTGCTCAAGGTCACATCTGGGTTCAAGATTCTTAGGAGTCTAAGGCTAGGGTCAGTGGGGACCAAGGAGCACATGCTTCCACCAATTTGGAAAGAAAAAGAGCAGAAGTCCTCTAATACAAAGGGCCTGAACGCTCTAAGTTCTTACCAGCTACTGGTCCCAAGAAAAGAGCCACTGGCAGTGGGCCCTGAACTGGCCTGCGGGTATGAACGTGCAAGCAGGTTTATGGTGCCCAGGTCTCCCTGCAGCTGGAGTCACTGGGCACATAGCTCCCCAACTGCCCAAACATCATCTGGTCATGCTTATTACTGTTGCCCAATGAAATTTTATGCACCGAGTCCACAGGTGTGATTTCCCCTTCTTTATGAGGGTCGGAATGACATCACTGATGGCCAATAGAAAAGAGCCAATTATGTCCAGGCCATAAAAAGGAATGAGATTTTTTTCAACCAAATCAAAACTTCCTTCAGCTTCATGAATGCAAGGGGCCCCCGTAAGGAAGGGCCCCCCAGTCCTGTCTTCGGGCTCTAAACTGAGGCACATGATTGGATTCAAGTACTGTCGGCCTACGGTCAGAAAAGGGCTCTACCCTTGGCATTTACCTGTGGCCCTGCTCTTATCAACTGGCCCCTCAGGATCCACAGAACAGAACATCAGACCCAACCCTCACCCCTGACTGGCTCCTCACTACTCTATCCAGGGGAAAGTTAGAAAAGATCAGTACTCCTTCAGCTCTCTTATTACTCCTTTTAAGTAACACAAAAGAAAGCAGAGAGCCCTCCCCTTGATTCGAAAGAAGGGAACAATATAGGGAGGAGGGGATTGTAAGAAAATGCACCCTCCCCAAGCACACAGCACAAAGCAAAAGGAGTCCAGCCTTCTCCACCCCAACCCTCATTCAGCCCTACCACCTGCAACTGAGCCACTTTGGTGGGGCCCAGACAGCCCTGATGGCAAACAGGTGTGGCTAGCTTGGCGCCAGCCAAGGCAGGGGAGTAGCTCATTAGGGAAACACCCCCCTTGCTAATGGGTATGGCCAAGATGGAGCCATTGTGAGCAGGAGCTCAGCTTTGAAGATTAGGTGAAACAGAGCTGGGGTAGAACTATTAGGCTTCAGACAAGGAGACCAGCACCTCCATAGAAATCTGACAGACAGACTCCCAGATGGACACAATAGCCAAGACCAGCAAGAGAGCAGGCACCAGCTTTTCTCTCTTCAAGTCTTAGAGCCAGACCCAACTCAGAGAGATGCATGTCACTCACTTTTAGCAGATCCAAGCCCTTAAAGAGAAGGAGGACCAGTAGACTCTGGAGCTATCCATGACCCTTTCTGCCTCTCAGGAAAGGCTGTGAGAACTGGATCTTGGAGTGATAAGGGCTGTCAGTCCTGTGCCCAATAATCCACAACAGGCATATACTGTTCACCTGCAGGAGGAAACTACTACGCTCCTATGATATAGGGGAGTGTTGGGGAGCAAAGGTGAAGAGAGGGAGAGAAGCTCTGTCTTCTTCAAAGTCATCATTGGACCATGGCAGCACAGAAGGCCCAGCTACTTAGCAGCCAGCCAAGCAGTCAGATGGAAGATCCCACCATGGGACACCTACGAGGGGTGGGTAAGGCATGTTTCCATGCAAGGTTTCCACACTTGTTCATTCCAATACAAACACTCTCAGAGAATGCTGTTCCTAACTGTCCCGGATCTCAGAACTGTCACAATTTCCTATGCTTCTCTCCAACTCCCCAGTCTCAGGAAAGGTCCCATTCACATTGGACCCCAGTCTGGAGTCCTACCTATTCAGGGCACTCACAGTCTGCATTATGCTAGTCTGTATCCCGCATGCACAGGCCACCCACGCACCCACCAGGCACCCAGGCAGCACGTAGCTGTAGCTGGGGACACAGCTCTTTGTCTCTCTTGTTTCCATTCCCCCACCCAGAGGAGATAAACAGACCCCAGGTGATAAACGGCCCGCCTTTCATGATCACTTTTCCTCAAGTTGAGGAGAGTAGCTGGTGATGGATGGGCTGGAATTTGGTTATCAGGAAGGGCTGTCAGCCAGAGGTGCCTATCTCCTCCCCCACTACGCAGGGCATCATTACACTGTGGCATCAAGGTAAAATATGACCAAGGGGAGGGAAGGAAGAAAGAGGGGAAGGCTGAGCTTACACACGGAGCAAATTGAGCAACAATGAGAGCAGGCACGAGGCTGGGACGTTAGTTATCTGCCGGTGACACCTTTTATCTCTGCACAAATTGGTCCTTCCTCCCCCACTGCATCCTCTTATACAAACAGAGGCAGACACAATGTGTCACCACTGCAATAGCGTAGCAATTTAACCCGAATTAGTGAGGGGGTCAAGGTAGGAAATAGGGGTTTCTCATTTCAACAGGTTCCTCAGTCTCAGCTCTGAACCACCACATTGAGGGGAGGAGGGTGAGGAGAAAGCAGACTCATAATTGAATTCACTTACTTGGCTGCTGCTGATGTATAAAAAATTAATGCTCAAGCTTCCTAGTTATCAAAGCTGGTTAGTATCCATCTCACCTGCGAGACACACCATGTCAGAAGACATGGAACAGCCCACCCTGCTCCGGGCAGGCTTAGCCCTGGTGCTTCCAGCCAATGTAGGAACTGGCCAGAACAGGAAGGAGAGAAAGGTACTGCCCAGAGGTATCAGCACCAGCTAGAAACCCCTACTAGAAGCCTACAGGACAAGGTGCTGGGGAGGTGGGGTATGAGGGCAGGGGCTGGGCTCTTATAGGAGATGATTGCATTAAAGGTGATTCTTGACAGTTCAAGAATATACTTGAATCTACAGAGAGAAAAGCATTCTGGCTCCACCCTCTATGATGTCCAGAGTGTCTTACAAGTAACCCCTCTCCCTAGAAAGACTCACATGCTACTGTGCCTAAAACAGGATGCCAATAGTAGGTAGCACTGGTGGCACTGACAAGCAAAAGAACAGGGAGGAGAGCAGCCTGGGATGGCCTCTACTAAGGGACCTGAAGCTGAAAAGGCCCCTGATGGTGGGGAGTGCCATCCAGCACCATGGCTCCATTATTCTTAGAGACAACTTGGTCAAGTGACCGTGTATCCTTAGGCAAGTAACATCACCTCCATGCCTTGCTCTGTGAGGGTTAAAGGAGCCAGCCAAGGCAAATATGCTCTGTAAATAAGGTCTCAAAAAAGGAATTCTGGCTCTAAGGAGATCAACTGACCCCAAACCTGCAATAGCCTTTGGAGATGCTATCAGACCACCTGCATTGAGAAGACAGTGCCTAAGGAAAAGAATACTGGAGAAGGCTTATTGGGATGACAGGAAGATGGAAACTCCCAGAACCACTCCACAGCTGCAAAAATGAACTCCAAAAAGCTTACACTGTGAGGAGAGGAGTTATGAATGGAGCAGGCACCTTGGGACTCATTCTCCAAATCCAAAGAATCAGCACACAAATACAGAGGAACAAAAGCCAAGATCCTAGTCTAGACACAAAATCAGCGAACTTTCTATCTCAATCAACTGCCTCATATGTATGAGTACAGTAGAGATCCAGGACCCTGAAGGTAGAGGCAAAGGAACCTGATTCCTTCATTCAGAGAGCTTCCAGGCCCATCTAGAAGTAGCTAAAACATAAACAGAATGATCCCCTCTAGGAGAGACTGCTGAGAAAGGGTTATGTCACTTCTGGTGGTGGGAGGGTAATGCAGAAGGCACTTAAGAGAGACTCAGCTGCATTCACTTCTGCTCAAGCAAGTCCATGTGCATGCACACACACGCACTGTCACACGCTGTCCCTCCATTCTTCTCTGCCTGCCCACAGCCTCAGGGGAATGCACTGCTGACTTCTCAGCCCACTTTGCCCCTCACTTGCCCCCATCCTCAAGACGGCTGCAGGTTACATTTCCAACCACAGGCTTCAGAAAGATGATACACTTGCTGGAGCCTGCAAAGGGTCAGGCAAGAGTACTGTTTGAAATAACAGTGTGACAGCTGGCTCCTTGTCTGTCTCTGCCTCCCTCACCCCCTCCCCAAACTTGTCATGGTACAAGAAGTCTATAAGCAGCCCATCAGCTTTAAATATCAGTGTGCATGAAGCGGGAGCATGAGCACGAGGGAGCAGGAAGCAGACAACGAGTGCCTCTGTCGCCACTGCCTGTCAGGGAACACTAATGAATTTCACCACCAGCAGCCATGCTTCAGGTGGGGGGGGGCGGTTTCCTAGGGAGAACTCTCGCAGTATTAAAACATTTTCTTCCAGAACCCTGTTAATAAATGTCATCGTAGAGCTGAGAACTGCAACCCACCACCAGGACTTTAAGGGAAGGGAAGACTTGGGGTAAGCCCTGTTGTCCACAAGTATGAGGCTGGAGGGAGCCAGCTGAGCCCCACGATTATTATGACGTATGACCTCTGGTGAATCTCCCACCTCACATTACCACCATCACCTGTACTTACAAAGTATGAGGTACTGGCAGGGAGAGATGCCCAGCTATGGCTCCCTGGCCAGACTCACCATCCACTCCACTTTACATCAGCTTCAGCTAACTCACTTCACAGTGAGGCCCCATGGCAGGAAGTTAGGCCATTTTTTAGAACTGAGGGTAGGGGTGGTGGTGGGTGAGAAGACTCTAGCTCTAATAGGAAGCTACTTCCTCTACAAATATTTGGATCCAGAGCTGTTTATAGTAATAATTTTACAGATGAAGAAATGGAGGTTGAAAGTGGTGATGTGACTTTCTCAAGATCCTCCAAGTAGAAACTACTGTATTAGGACTTAAACCTGGTCTTTTAATTCTAAAGGCCCAGCTATTTTCACAATACCATGCAGCTTCTATGAGGAAGTACTGTCTCCTGGGTGTCCTCCACTGCCAGGCCCTGCCCTGCCCTTCCATTCCCTCCCATCAGTACACACACACCTCTGGCCTGGCACGTACCACAGCTGCCATGTAGCACTGGGCTGGGCTCCAGGCCATGGTGAACCCAGCCGGGCAGAGAAAGCCTGGGGAGCAAGCCAGACCATCACCTGGGAGTCTCCACAGCTCAGAGGACACAGCGGCAGGCATAAGCCTTCCCTCGGGTACCCTCTGCACAGCTCTGATCAGCAGAGTCTGATCTGGCAGCGACCTGCTGTGCAGGGGGCAAATGACATTTAATTTCCTCTTGGTTTCCCTATAGTACAGACGAAAGGCCATCACCTGCGTCTGGGTCTGGCAGCACAGCTGGAAGTATTCCCAGACAGGCTGCTCTGGAGAGTTCCCAACAGAAACCAGAACATAGACGGGTGCAGAGGGATGCCCTGCAGCCCAGGCTGCTAGTCTTCCTAAGGAAAACCAACCTCAAATCCCTAGTGCCAAACAGTTGCTCAAAGTCTCCAAAAGACAGTGTGTGTGTGTACATGCAGCACCTCCCTGCTCCATGGCTTTTTAGCCCACCTGCCAACTATCTCTAACCCTATTTCTCCCCCAGAGTCCACGTGAAGCATACCAGTGCCACAAACAGAATCACGTGTACCTCCCCAGTGTCACAGATAGTCCTTGAAATCCTATATATCCCAACCCCTCTCTCAGGAAACAATTAAGACAAGCACTTTTCCAGCGTCCTTCCCATAGTAACTCCTCCAGGGAAAGATACAGTCCCCCACCTGTTGTGACTACAGGCAGTGCTAGAGCTGCCACTAGGACCCAGCCAGAGCTTTCTTTCTCAGATGGACTGGCAGAAGCCCCCACAGGGAGTGGGGTGTAGGGAGGAGGTTGAACAGGTGACAGGAAGTTTTCAGGCACTGTGGTCCATCCGTGCCTTAGTTGATGAGCTACTTACTTTTTGGCCAGGAAAACCAGGAGCTTCTCAGTAAGCTGAGCTGCTTCCCAAGATACTCTGTTTATCCCACCACCTACTGTCTCCAACTGACCTATGGTTATCTTGACCCCAGGGGCTGCCTTTGTGCGGCCTACAATGCCCTCTGGAGGCTCTGCAGAGAGGCATCCTGCTAGTGTTCAGGATGTGTGACCTCTGTTCCTATATAGTTTTCTCTGCCCTGGTTCTGGCTCCCTGGACTCCTTCAAGAGGTGTAAGCACTTGGCCTATACAGAGTCAAACTTGTGGGTCAGCATGAGAATAGGCTAGTGGCTTTTTTTTTTTTTTTTTTGAGACAGAGCCTCAAGCTATCCCCCTGGGTAGAGTGCCATAGCATCACAGCTCATAGCAACCTCCAATTCCTGGGCTCAAGCGAGCCTCCTGCCTCAGCCTCCCAAGTAGCTGGGACCACAGGCGCCTGACACAACGCCCGGCCATTTTTTGGTTACAGCCATCATTGTTGTTTGGCGGGCCCGGGCTGGGGATTCGAACCCGCCACCTTAGGTGTACATGGCTGGCGCCTTAGCCGATTGAGCCATAGGTGCCGAGCCGCTAGTGGCTTTTAAAATTGTGCTCTACAGATTTCCAAGGAGGGACATCAGGTTACTTCATGGACTAGGGGAGGAAAAAGAATGGGCAGGGCCTTCCTATAGCTTCAACTGGAACAGCTCAACTTAATATTGGACTTTAATAATTTCGTTCATGAAAAAGTTTACTGCTAAAAAAATACTATCCATTCTGTCTCTCAACAGTGTTCCTCTGGGTTCTCATAGCATTTGTTTTGTGCCTTCTTTATAGTGTTTTCATACGCTGCCTTATGGGTCCTGTAGTTTGTTATGCATGTGCTGTTCTCTCTGTCCTGATAACCTGACAGGCCCTAACATCCCTAGCACAAAACTTACTGAGCTCAGAGCAGCTCTCAACAGGGGTGACTTTAGATTGCCAACACCTCCAGGATATGCCGTGATCAGCACCTTCAATAGCAGTTTCCAACAGTGTTCTTTGAGGGAAAGAGCTGCAGTGGAAGGTAACTGATATTTACAGGAAGGTCCTAGTGAAGACCTGTGGCACATGCCACTCTTAAATCAATGAATGGGGCATACCTGCTACCATGATCAATCATCTAAATCAACCTCCAGGGGACAAAACAGACTTCTGGCCAATCTCTGGCAAAATGCAGCAGCATATTCCAACAGGAAATATCATTCATTAGAAGCTTACAAACCCTGAATGTGGGACCATGAAAACACAGGATAATGCTCCTCAGCTGACTATTCAAGGGCCTGGGCCTGCCCCTGCCCCTGCATTCCTATAGCCTATAGAGGAGTCACTAGTCTCATGGGTGTTGTGATAGGCCTGGGATAGGCTAAAGCCCCTTGGCCCTATCAACCAAGCCCACTGCCTAGACTTCCTTCTTTAGATGGCTTTAGGGAGAAGGTGGAGGGAGGAAAGAGATTGTGCTCCTCCTGGCTAAAGCCACTTGTTAATAGGCCCTAGGTTCCCTCATCCCTAGGGAAAGGAAGGTAGCAATGAGCTCTCTCCTCTCCCCCCCCCCACCCCATGCCTCCCAGCAGGGCCAAAGAGAACAGCCATTAGTGTGTGCCTCAGCAGACAATGGGGAGGAGAAGTCTCCAGAGCAAAGGACAACTGCAGCAATTAGAATGCAGGGAGGTTCAGAAGCTATTTAACTGGGTGACCCCTGAGGTCGCTGCATCTGACTCCCATCCCTGGATAAATATTGTATGAGAGGGGAGGGGGCGAGTACTGCTCCTCCTTCCTCTCCTTCCCCACCCCGGGCTGCCTCCAGCCACACATATCAGAAACATTATTTACAGCCTGACAGTCAGAGCAATCACTCTGTTAACCAAAAGGGAAGGGACAAAGTCGACTTACCAAAAATTGACTGAGAAGTGAAGAAACCAGGGCTGGTGGGGGACAGGAACTGAATAGCCACAGATGCTAGGTTCTCTCCCATACTCTGGTTTAGTGGAAGCAAATACCATCACCCCTGAAACCCAAACTACTGGCAGAGAGGAAATTAGAGGAACAGAGCCTCCTTCTACCTTTTGGGGACCCCATAAT
This sequence comes from Galagoides demidoff, assembly GCA_963574575.1. Classification (NCBI taxonomy): domain Eukaryota; kingdom Metazoa; phylum Chordata; class Mammalia; order Primates; family Galagidae; genus Galagoides; species Galagoides demidoff. Next base: position 5,956 of record CAUYQV010151650.1, on the reverse strand, counting down.
GAAAAACTTCTGGCGGTCATCATCACCCAGATGCTCCTTAGCAAAGATGAGGATCCTAACTACCTGCCCAGAGGAAGTCACACCAATCACACACCACTTGTCCAGCTGGCCCGTAGTTGAACTAGTGGGAAAAAGAAAAGAACAAGAAAGTCAGACATTGCAGAAAGAGGTCAGGGTCGGGGAAGAAGAGGAGAGTGCCTGAGTGCAGGCTGTGCCTCAGCCCCCCCACGCGCCGCTCCTACAGTCCTGCTCTAATGCACCCTGACATGCCTCTGAAGACAGAGAGCTGTTTGCAGTCAGCACCGTGATTTGTTAGTAATTATTTCCATGGTGTCACATTGCTGTCACTCTGTTAACAAAGAGACAGCCTGCCTCGGGCTGCCTGCAAGAAAGAATCGCAGAGAAAAAGGCCTGTCAGGCTCCCGGGATTCTCTGGGCTGGCTAGCTTTCTTCCCCAAACCAACATCCTCACAGGCTTTGGAAGAAACAGTTTTACCGAACTAGCAAGTCTGAGCTATGTTGCCCTTTAGCCAGGGACAATGAGAATTTATCCCACCCACTCATAGCCACCCTTCCCAAAGCCCTACAAAGCTAAGCCACTAATCACTCTGGCACGGGCCACTATGCCAACTGAAACCTTGAGTTCCCTGGCCTCCAACTCCTAAGACCCCTGCCCCCTGACTCTTCTTCACCACAGCATTCAGCATTCAAAGCTTCTCATGTGCTCTTAAGAAACTGGCAAAATAAACATAATAGTCAGACCACATTGAAGCAGTTGCCCTATTGGCATGGATGGAGAACAGGGGTAGTATGATGGCAGGGAATCCTCCCTTCTTGAATCCACCAACCACAGTTTGGGGACAAAGCAGCTCAGGTGTCAATACCCCTCCAGCCTCCATATACCTGTGCCCACGGAGCTGGCCTCTCCTTCCCAGCGCCTGGATATGCATGACATCTGCACCAGGAGAACTGATGGCTTGCTTTAGCACAAAGTAATGTCTCCATTACTCTGCCTGGGAATTAAGAGGACAGACTGGCAAGTGCTGACAAACAGAAGTCACTCACCTTATAGGCATGGAAAGTTGGAGATTACTTCTCCCCTCTCACAGAAAGAATAAGACTCCAGGATAGTGGAAGAGAAGTACCAATACTCAGAAACCCTTTCACCCCCCAGCAACAGCAATAAGCAGCCAATACCACCTCTACCAGTATCAGCAGGCTGAAACCCATAAGCCCTCCAGAAGTCCTATACAAGGGGCAAGGGCCACTGCTACCTAGCTTCTACAGAATCCCAAAGGACAGAAGAACCTCAACAAGACTAATATTCTTTAGGCATTAGAGCCCAAAAGGCAGAGAACAGTGCCAGCTGTATGTACTAGAATGCAAACTCCATGAAGGCAAGGTGTCTTGGCAAGTTTCCTCTTTGTTTGCTGCTATATCCTCAGTACCAGCAACAATGCAGGCACATAGGGAGTTGTCAACACACATCTGCTATAAGAATAAACAAATGAGCTATTATGGCTCAAAGACCACTTCCACAGGCCTAATGCCTGCCTCTACCTATCACAAGACCTCAGAGAAGAAGGAGGCCAGTGTGGGTTCCAGAACAGACAGGGATGAGCACATGGCCAAAGGCCTGGAATTAGGGCTTTAAAAATGAGGGGGACTGGAACAAGCTGATGGACCTAGGAAGATTCTCATATCAGATTGAACACTCACATAATCAACAAACATGCACTGAACTAAAGGAGGTTGATGTTTCAACAAAAGAAGGTCAGGTAAATAAAATGTAGTATTATGCAATGGAATGCTACTACATTCAAAGCAATAAAAAGGCTAAACTACTGATACATACAACATGGATATATTTCCCATACATTAAGGCAAAGAAGCCAGACACAAGAGTGCATCTTGTGATTCCATTTATGTGAATGTCAAGAATCAGCAAAACTAGCCAAAAGGAATAGAAGTCAGAACAAAAGTTATTTAGTAAGGTGAGGGCATCAGTTACTAGGAAAGGGCACAAGAGAACTTTCTGGGAACTTTCTCACAGAAAGGAAAATATTTCTCAGAAGCACCAGTGGTTTCCTTTTGGAACGTAGGAGACAAGGCCTTTCAGCCTTCACTCTATGTTACAGAGGACAGAAGGGCCCAAACAAACAAGTATGACCTAGGAAGATAAAAAATGTTCCAAGTACAAAAGAGTACAACCTGAGTCCTAGGCCTGGGAGGTCATGGCCTGGTGGGAGGCCGCATGGATCCTCTATTCCTGGCCAAGTGAGTTTTAGAGACACAGAAATGGGTCATAAAGTCCAGCCACATGCTGGCTGGTACTGAGGCCTCTGAAGCAGTCTGTCAGATTTTGTCAGAGTATAGAACCAGACCTCCAGAGGTTGCCCTGAAGAGCCATAGACATGGGATCCAATTTGTCTTCCTGACAAGCCAGGTAGAGACTAAGCTAGCCAACTCTGGGCTAAGGCAAAGGTCTCAGGGCATACACCGCATCCTGCAAGCAAGGAGGTGGTGATGAGACCCTCAGAGATAGTCAAGGGGAGCTCCACATATCAAACCTGGGCCAGAAGCTAGGCAGCGATCCTTGCTTCTGGACCAATCAAGCAGTAAAAACCATTCAGTCACGAATTCTGTAGCAGGCCAAAGCATGACCTTCCCACCACCTAAATATCTCAAAGTATGATCAGTCATTAAACAAATATCTTTATCTTTTATCAATGTTTTAAATGGGCCAAATTTCCATTCCAGGGGTTCCTATAATCACTTAAATGATCTAGACCCTCTGACACCTTCTAAGAGGATGAGGAGAGGAGACTATCCCTGGAGACCCATCCTTCAGCCCAGAAGTGCCCAGACAGTGAAACACCAGAGCCTCTGCCTGCCAGGAAGGGGCCGTGCTTGTTGACTAGGCAACACAGTTCTCCCCCAGTATGTCTCTAGGCACAAAATCCTTCCAGGGTAGAGCAGCTATCCCAAACTTGGGCTTTGAGGGAAGGATGCAGGGTAACCTATTGACTTACAGCTCAAGGATCACACTGAGAAGTGTAAACAGAGCCAAGGCTAGGAACCAGAAGCAGCTCTGGCTCCACAGAAACTTGCTCTGCCCCAGGGCCAGCACACAGAAGTAGATAATCCCAGGCCAAACCCACAATCAGCAGCTCCTTTAGTGATAGTTCTAGACCTAGGATGTGTGCAGGAGGGGGCTTTCATATGTTTATGAGTAGGCTGGGGGTGGGGGGCGGGGAGAGGAGCAGCCCTTGCTCCTCTAACCCCAAGAACTCTCAGCCCAAGGAGCTGTCAGGCTAACGAGGCTACCCCACCACCACTCCATCTGAGCGTGGCAGGCTGCACTGCACGACTGGCTTCAGGTGGCTCTTCTTTAATTAATGGCATCCCAGGCTCTGCAGGGAGCTTTACCCCACAATGAATGGCCCTCTCTCATTAGAGGCAAGCCTGCCATGATGTATTCAGGGTGAGGGCCAGGATTCATTTCCCTGTCTGTAGGCTGGGGATGGGAGGGAGGGGAGAGGCAACAGGGAGAGATTTATATCGAGTGACTTGGATTAGCTGCAGCTGAAACATGACCCCATCAACTCAAGCTGCCTTCTTGGGGCTAACCTGATGCACCTCTGCTGACGAGAGGGCTCTAGGGAAACTGAAGGGAGAGCAGAAGGTCTTGGTTGCCATTGTCTCTGGGCTTAGGCTACAACTCCAAGGCCCAGAATTCATACACAACCTCTAGAACTTCCTCCCCCTGCCCCCCACGCACTTCGTGTGCACTGAAGCCTGAGCTGACTCTGAACCGATCTTGCCCATCAAGAGCTTCTTCATGGCCAGAAGCTGACCCCTGCCCTCATATCTATAAGACCAATGTCCTAACCATGGCCTTCAGCTGGCTCTTCTGCTTTCTGTAGCACTGCCCTCATTCCTTAGCTCAGAGAAAGAGTCCAAAGCATGGTTTTCCCTCATAAGTGCTATATGGATAGACCTCAGGCCACCCAACGCTAGGCACCAGGAATCAGGCTAAAACAAAAACATGTCATTACCTCACTAAGGTGATCCATTAGGCTGAATCCCACCGCACAGGTGGGGAGTTTTTGGACAACATTATTCTCCCTCCCTCCCTCCATCTCCCCGTGGCTGAGCAGGGATAATTGGAATCTTGTTGGCAAAAAAGGAAAACCTAGGCCTTGCATTTTCCAAATTTTCCAAGGTACTTCTCACAAACTTAAAAAGAAGACTGCTCTATACTCTGCTAGCCACTTAGGTGGTTATAAGCCTAGAAGCTAGGTGGATTCAAGCTGGCAACAAATACCACATAGCCCTACAAATTCTCCATGCAAATCCCACTAAACCTGGTCAGACAAAAAACATATTATAGAACCTGTCCTCTTTCCACTTTCAGTCTCCCTACAATGCTCAATTCACTAAGAGCGTGCAGGGAGGTGGAGGAGGTTGTCTCTATCAGCCAATCAGAAGGCTACTTTGCAGGTCAACTATGTCCCTTGGAGAGCTGGAGCAGATGCCTATCATCTACACATGCAATGACTCCATCATCCACACTTGTCCCTGGCCCTTGAAGAGGAGCATTCATATACCCTTCTCTTCCTACTCAGAAAGAGATGTAGCTCAGTTCCGCTTTGCTAAGCCCTATTTGGCAATGTGTCTAAACACATGCAAACTTAATTAGTTCAGGAGGGGAGCCCAAGCGCTTGCAGTGACAGATAAAAGTAACAGGAAATGAGACAAGTCTGAAGTGGCAGGGAGCTCTTACTCAAGCCCCTTCCCCCAGCAGGCTGCTAATCAAAGGTGAAGCAGCTCAGTACTGGGACCAACTAGCACACTCATGGGCAAGGGGCAAGACTTGATAAGATGCCCCATGTACTTCCAAACATAAATAGAGCATAACGGTGTCCAAAGTGATGATGGCTGTGGTTTCCTGTTTTGTTTTTTTGGAGACAGAGTCTCACTACGTTGCCCTTGGTAGAGTGCCGTAGCGTCACAGCTCACAGCAACCTCCAACTTTTGGGCTTAAGCGATTCTCTTGCCTCAGCCTCCCAAGTATCTGGGACTACAAGCACCCACCATAAGGCTTGGCTATTTTTTGTTGCAGCTGTCGTTGTTTAGCTGATTCAGGCTGGGTTTGAAGCCACCACCCTCAATGTATGCTACAGGCACCAAGCCAGCTCTGGTTTCCTTAAAACAGATCTGATGATTTGTTTCTTTGTAACCCTGTAAGAAGGCAGCCTCAAATCACCTCTCATCACATCTGGCCAACCAGGCCCTCATATCAAAATGAACATGACAGTCTAAACCTCCAACACCAGAGTGGGAACCAACAACCTAGGATGGCAGAGAATCTCCCAAGGCTCTGTCATTCAGTGCTGATAAAGGCGAAGAAGGATGGTCCCAACACATCACCAGGCCGTGGACAGGACAGAAGCCAATGGTCAGATGGGACAATGGATAAACACACGGACTCTGGAGTCAGAATGCCTAGGTTCCAATCCCTGTCCTGCCACAAACAGGTTGTATGCTCTTGACAAATTTCTTACCTTTCTGGGCCCCCATTTCCTCATTTGTTAAAAAAGGGTTATAAAAAGAACCTATTTCATAGGATCCTGGTAAGGACTAAATAATATGTGTAAATAGCACAATGGGGTTCCTGGTATGTAATGAGTGCTCATTAAACATTGGCTATCTTTATTCTCTTCTATTTGTTCACCTTTCCAGAAGAGTCCCAACCCTCAGTTCTTTTTTTTTTTTTTGAGACAGAGCCTCAAGCTGTCCCCCTGGGTAGAGTGCTATGGCATCACAGCTCATAGCAACCTCCAACTCCTGGGCTCAAGCGAGTCTCCTGCCTCTGCCTCCCAAGTAGCTGGGACCACAGGCGCCCGCCACAACGCCCAGCCATTTTTTGGTTGCAGCCATCATTGTTGTTTGG
>CAUYQV010151648.1:0-26138 GCA_963574575.1 Galagoides demidoff | reverse complement strand
TGTGGTCCCAGCTACTTGGGAGGCGGAGGCAGGAGACTCGCTTGAGCCCAGGAGTTGGAGGTTGCTATGAGCTCTGATGCCATGGCACTCTACCCAGGGGGATAGCTTGAGGCTCCGTCTCAAAAAAAAAAAAAAAAAGAGTTGTTAGTTACTTATACAATGCTTTGTAAAATATATAGGTTTCTCATGAAATTACTACTTATTCTTGGTTTTCATCAGGTACCAAATTGACATTGGTACTTGACTGCTATTCCAGGCTTGTATTGAAGAGAGCCTAAATTAAAGCAGAAGTTGGAAGTAAAGGATTAGTGAGATCAAGGATGTCTAGGGTAAAACAGTTTATGAAATGTTCTGTGATTGTATGTCCATGCTTAATTTAAGATGCTAGGCATTTTGGACAATAATGATCTTCTTCACATTGTTATAAACTTGTAATATAACTGCTAAACTGTTTCAGAAAGTCTTTAAGTGTTTTGTTACTTTCTGTTCCTTTAAAGTTTACCTGCAGAAATGCTTATTTAACTTAAAAATCAGAGCCTGGTTGCCTTCTTTGATCTGTTTCTTTTAGATTGGAAAACGTTCAGTATCCCTACCAACTCTACATTGCTCCTTCCACCAGCAGTACGGAACGGCCCAGTCCCAACGGTCCAGACAGACCTTTTCAGTGTCCAACCTGTGGGGTGCGATTCACCCGCATTCAGAACCTAAAACAGCACATGCTCATCCACTCAGGTAGTATCATCTTCCCTGCTGTTGCATGAGTGGGCACTCTAAACCATTGTATTTTGGAATCTCAGTTAAAATGAAAAACAGGTGCTTCTGAATTAAAAGCAAGACAAAACTCTTAGAAGTCAAATGAGAATAGGCTGGCTTAGGTCTCTTAGTGAAATGGTGCTGTGTCAGAAAGCTATTTGCTTAATGCATTTTGCCATAGACATTGAGTAATGTTCTGGCTAAAACTTACAGGTAATGTGTGATTTATAAATAAAAAGTTAGTGGACATGTCAGGTGTGAGCTAGAGAAGCACAGACACAGCAGTAAGCAGAGGGGTAGAGGATATATGTGGGTGTCCATACTGTCCCTGAGTTTGAAATTACTTCCAAATAAATTTTTTTTGAAATTTTAATATTTTATTATCAATTAATTCTACAGTCCTAAATCTCTGTATGTCCTGATGAGTCAGCTTTGTCCTGCGGGGGAGGGGTTTAATAGAGAAGATTTTAGATGGATGTCTAGAAGGGATTTGAAACTTTTCAGTGATTACATGGGGTGACAGGATTCTTGTGGATAAAACACTGACCTCTGGGGTCAGAGATCTTTGCTGCTGTTTTTAGCTGTGTTAGTGCCTCATTTTCCCCCTTGTAGATAAGGTAGGTCTTATCAGTCACTGTCACTTTGATAAATCTACAGATTGTGTTTTGAAGAGTTTTTAAATTTTTCTCCGAAACTATGACAGTGTATTTGAAGAATAACATACTTTATAATTCACATCCTGAATTATTATTACATTAAAAACGCATAAAGTCTGCTCAGTGCATTTAGCTCAGCAGCTAGAGCACCAGCTACACACACCAGAGCTGGTGGGTTTGAATCCCGCCTGGGCCTGCTAAACAACGACAACAAAAAAAATAGCCAGGCATTGTGGCAGGCACCTGTAGTCCCAGCTACTTGGGAGGCTGAGGCAAGAGAATCTCTTAAGCCCAAGAGTTTGAGGTTGCTCTGAGCTGTGAGGCCATGGCACTCTACCCAGGGTGACGACAGTGTCAGAAAAAAAAAAAAAAAAACATAAAGTCAATCTATGAAATGATGGTTCTGTCATGATAATTACATTCAGAGGTGTTAGAATTTTCTGTTTTCTTCTTATTTCTCTCTTGAGATAGAGAATAGAGAGTAGGTATTGATCATTTACAAATTTTTTCCCCACAAATCTTTTCAAGATAAATGTCTCCCAGCTTTAATGAAGTGAAACTGAATGCTCTTCCATGAGGAGTTTTGGTTATCTCTGTCTACTGTGGCTGAATTGTATTTTGCAGTTAGCAAAATAGAGTATTCAGAGCTCAGCTGCAGTGTGCATTACCTTATTGACCCCCCCCCCGCCTTTTTCTTTTTTCTATTTTAAGCACTTGAGACCTTTCACCTATTCTCTGCCTTTTCTAAGATTTTTAATTAGAATACATTTTTGCTGTGGTAGTTTTGTCTTTTCAAAACTACACAGTTTACTGCAGTACTGTAGTTCAGAAATGTGAGTTTTATGACCTTTATTTTGTTTTTTGTTTATTTTGTTTTTAGATGATATTTTGTTTTACTTTGTTTTATAGGAATTAAACCATTTCAGTGTGACCGCTGTGGGAAAAAGTTCACCAGGGCTTACTCGCTAAAGATGCATCGCCTAAAGCATGAAGGTAAACGCTGTTTCCGGTGCCAGATATGTAGTGCCACTTTCACTTCCTTCGGGGAATATAAACACCACATGAGGGTTTCCCGGCACATTATCCGCAAGCCTCGGATTTACGAGTGCAAAACATGTGGCGCCATGTTCACCAACTCTGGAAATTTAATCGTGCACCTGAGGAGTCTGAACCATGAAGCATCAGAGCTAGCAAACTACTTCCAGAGCAGGTGAGGTGCACAGCGAGAACCCACCCAGGAAACTGCTTTCTCAGTCCTCTCCTCCTGCTGTAGGGCAGCCTGCTGTGTTTGTATCAGGCTGCCAGCTAGTCAGTCACATCTGTATTACATTCCCCCATCCATACTCTGATCTCCTGATCTAATAAAATTTCACTCAATCTTCTGTAAAATTATAAAGACTTCATAATTGGCACTAAAAATATTTCTCTACAGAAGTAAACTACTTATCCTCTTGATTTTAGTTTTTAATGATAAAAGGTTAAAGTAATTCTTTAATGAATCCTAAATAAATAGTATTGGGAAATTTATCATGTCAGATATGTATTATCTCAGACTTTGAATGTTAATAAAGTTCTTGACCACTTTTCTCTTTAAAATTCTATGTAAAGGAAAATCCATTTGCCAGTAAGAAAAATTTTAACAGTATTTATAATGGGTATGATGACTGACATCAAATGGAGACATTCCTGTTTCCTTGCAGTTGAGAGCGCCCTAGTTTGATACTCAGTTACCATTCTACTTCATGAGTATTCAGGGAGCCAGGTTCTAGTTCTAGTGCTGCCACTAACTGCTGTTATTTGAGCACGTCCCTTTATAGACAAAGCGCAAAACTTAGAGAAAAATAAAATGCTGTACACAAGATGATTGCTGAGCCCCCCAGATAGAAAATTCTGTTGTCTATTTGATAAATACTTCATAAGAATTATACTTAAGAATTTTTAGCTTCATATAAAATGAAATTTTTCTGCTAGGCACAGTGGCTTACATCTGTAATCCCAGAACTCAGAATTGCCTGAGCTCAGGAGTTAAGAGAGCAGCCTGAGCAAGACCCCATCTCTAAACAATAGCCAGGGACCGTAGCAGGCTCCTGTAGTCCCAGCTACTTCAGAGACTGAGACAAGAGGATTATTTGAGCCTAGGAGTTTGAGGTTGCTGTGAGCTATGATGCCACGATGCTCTACCTTTTTTAAAGAGATGAGATCTCACTGTGTTGCCCACACTGGAGTACAGTGGCTGTTTACGTGGCACAGTGAGCACACTTAGGGCTTTGAACTCCTGGGCTAAAACAGTTCTCCTGCCTCAGCCTCCTAAGCAGGATTACAAGTACATGATGTTAAAAACTTATTTAAGTAAATTTTAAATTATTCCTGCATAAATTTTGTTTCTCCCTTCCAACCACACATTCATTTTGCTTAATGCAGTCATTTCTAATTCCAAATGTGTAGTCATATCACTAAACCCAGCGTCTCCATAACATACTGAGCATAGTTTGTTCAGGACTGAGTAGTGCTCCAGTTTCCCACTGCTGCAACCTGTACCCATCACTCTTCTTAACAGTTAAAGACATTTTAGAACATACAAGACAGGAAATTCTAAATTGCCTTGCACATTAGCAGATTTAAATTTTTTAATTAGTACTAAACAACTAATTTATAAAATAGCCTTACAAATTTTTATTAAGTATATTATTGACAATTCTAGTACAATGAACTTTTTAGTTCTGTAATAAGAAATAAGCATCTAAGACTTAATGCATATATTTATTGTTTTAACTACCAAAATGTAGTTATAGTAGAAAACTGGAAAATACTGAAAAACGTAAAGAAGAAATTTAAAGTACTTTCCACCAATCTCAACACCTGGGGAAAATATCCACCATTGATAAATTTGGTACATTTTACTGCCCATCTCCCTGTGGAGATCAGTAATTAAATACTTTTTGAGGATTAACACAAAAACAATCTCAGGCATACATTTCCAAATTCTTATTCAGAGGTAATTTATCACTATTTTCGTATATCAAATCTTAATAGCAGTATACACATAATTGTTTTCTACATTCTCAACTTTATATGCTAGAAGATGTAACTGGTATGGAATACGGCCATTACTGCATCTTGCATTAAATAATATTTGGAGAATAAAAAAAAAAAGAATATGTAACTAGTCATCTGCCTAAGGACTTAGTTTCCTTTTTCTTTTTTCTTTTGAGGTAAAGTCTCATTTCGTCCTCAATAGAGTACTATGGCATCACAACTCACAGCAACCTCAAACTTGGGCTCAAGCATTCTCTTGCCTTGGCCTCCCAATAAGTTAGGACTACAGGCGCCTGCCACAACACCCAGCTATTTTCAGGGACAAGGTTTCTCTCCAGCTCAGGCTAGACTGGAATTCGTGAGCTCGGCAGTCCACCCACCTTGGCCTCCCAGAGTGCTGGGATTACAAGTGTGAGGCACCAAGAACTTAGTTTCATAACTAATTTATATCCAGTTAGTAATACAAAGCTAGGTTTATAAACCTCTTAACTTGGTGTGTAACCAAGAAAAGTTAAGCATGTAAGTTACTGAGATGGTCCCTGCTTAAGTGAGCATTCCTTATCTGTTTTGTATATGCAAACTCCTCTACACAGAGCAAGAGACGCTACTGAGGTGTCCAGAATTACAGTGAAAGTGATGATCTGATAGACTGGGAGGAGGGAGAGTTGGATATACTTTGGTTTTAATGGATGACTTCTGTTCATAATTTGTAAAGTTTATAAGTTGAAAGTTCTTCAGTTTTAATCTAAAGAATTTGTGAATTGAAAAGTCCCAATCTTGTTTTTCAAATCATCTTTTTATTGTAGCTTACTTATCACTGATTTGAAAATTAACTCCACATTTCATCCTTTGCCTCTTATCTAGTGATTTCCTAGTACCGGACTACTTAAACCAGGAGCAAGAAGAGACCCTTGTTCAGTATGATCTTGGAGAACACGGTTTTGAAAGCAACTCCTCTGTTCAAATGCCTGTAATTTCACAGGTCTCCTCGACCCAGAATTGTGAAAGCACTTTTCCCTTGGGGTCTCTTGGTGGGCTGACAGAGAAGGAGGAGGAAGTGCCAGAGCAGCCAAAGACCAGTGCTTGTACTGAGGCAACCAGAGATGACCCCCCAAAATCAGAGCTGTCTTCTGTAACTATCAAGTAATTTTGTGGTTTGGCTTCATTTTTCGTTTTGGAAAGTGCCTGTGCTTGGTCTTGTACATTTAATTTAAATTTTTAAACAAAAAAAAGGGTTTAGGAAAGAATTTCCCTTTTGCTTTCTAAGCCCTGAAACTGAAGTTTTATTTTTCATAACTGAGAGATTACTTCTTGTAAGTACACAATAACATAATGGTGAAATATAATAGAAACTATGAAACTTAAAGAGAACCAGTTGACTTAAAACATATACCAGTTTTTTCTTCCATTGTTAAAAGTAGGCTAACAATGGATCATTAAGTAGAGAAGAAATCAGATGATTATTGCCCTTCCTGAGATGAATGGGTACACAAGAAACAGATTAAACAGAATTTGGCAAATGGCCTGAGTAGATATTTACTACTACACACAGGATGTTACACAGTATTTTGTTGAGCCTGTTGTTTTTGGAAGTATTTATGGTAAGCTTTCTTAAAAATTACTAGAACAGATACTTCTGAAATACAGCTACTCTTTCTTTAAAGTTTTGTCATATCTGTTAAGATTTTTCACGGTGAAAGTTTGGTATGGCATTCTCCGTACCTTCTTAGTCCCACTCCAAAGGCCAAGAAGCGTGATTGAGAATGGTCAGGCTGGATGAAACGACCAGGAGCGGAGGATGGAGGATGTAAACCCCGCCTCATGGAAACTCCTAATACTGCTTTTCTGGCTAAAATCGGTGTTCACCTGGTCTTTGAATGTTAATGCCTGACTGTGTCATTGTCCAAATCACATCCCCTGCCCCATCACCAATATGTTTTCTTGCAAATGCTGGTGTGCTACCATATAAAGGAAAAATACTGGAGATAGTCTATATTTTATATATAGGTTTATGTATTGTTGGGGATGTTTTTATTGTGCTGTTTTGGATAAAATAAAGAATTCTCTGTTGAGGCCACATTCTTAACCCAAGTAAGATTGTTTACAAAATCCCATGACAGTGATATGTTGTACTTATTCCAAAATATTTTTAGACATTGCTAAGTTTATTAAAAGCAGCTACTATAGTTTTTACACAATGTAAGCAATAATGTAAAAGATTAGAAGAGGCTCTGAAATGATCATCTACAATTCATAAATATGTTTTGGGAAATAAAATTGCTAAGACTAATGAAAAACAAAAAACTTTAAATTATCACCTTTTCTGCTGCTAAAAATATGAAACTTTGTGGTTTATACCTTCAGACTTCGGTATTCTTTTCATCTGGTGCCATTAAAGCATCTCTGACCTTGATCTTAAATATTCATGAGTCCATGGATAATGAACTTGTGAGAAACTTTTTTTTTTTAAATGGAGATATGCAAAGTGTGATAATTATGAAAACTTGATTGGATTAGAAAACAGAATATGGTTCTTTAGTAAAACAAAGTCTGAATTTTGTTTGGGTGCTAGATCTTAATATATTTTTTAAATTAAAGTGATTGTTTCCTTTTTAAAAAATTGGCTAATTTTGTAATTTCTTTTTCCCCCATAAATGTAAGGAAAGGTAAAGTAAACTCATTAGGACATTTCTCGATTAAGGTTCTTTCTGCTTCTGTCCTATTCTGCTGTCCTTAACTTATTTCCAACTCTTTATTTCACTTGTGGACCTGTCTTTTACTCATTTGCTCCCAAACACAGGTTTATTACTTTCTGTAAATAGCAAGTACAGGTTATAATGGGCTTCTACCATCTACTGATAGGGTTGAATTATTTTCTGCAACAGACACGTACTGGTGTGTCTCAACTGGAAAGGTCAGGAATTCTTATTTTTAATGTTATGTATTAATATAGACTTCAAAAACTATTATGCTGGGCAGCACCTATGGCTCAGTGAGTAGGGTGCCAACCCCATATACCGAGGGGGAGGCGGGTTCAAACCTGGCCCCAACCAAACTACAACAAAAAAATAGCCAGGCATCGTGGCAGGCACCTGTAGCCCCAGCTGCTTGGGAGGCTGAGGCAAGAGAATCGCCTAAGCCAGGGGTCCTCAAACTTTTTAAACGGGGCCAGTTCACTATTCCTCAAACCATTGGAAGGCCGGACTGCGGCCTTAGTTGGCTGCTAAGCAGGACAGGCAGCGGAGGCAAAAACACCCAGCAGGCCAGATAAATGTCCTCAGCAGGCCGCAGTTTGAGGACTGCTAGGCCCAAGAGCTGGAGGTTGCTGTGAGCTGTGATGCAACAGCACTCTACCAAGGGCAACAGAGTGAGACTCTGTCTTTAAAAAAAAAAAAAAAAAACTATTATCCCTACCAATAGGTAAATTTCAAATTAGTTTTAAAGTCCTACATTGGCAAAACAAGGAGTAGGTAAAACTATGACCAGGAATCATTGTTTCCCTTAGTTTTAAGACTGTTTTTTTTTTTTTCTTTTTAAAGAGCAGGATATAAGGAAAAAAGGGAAGAAATAGAAATGAATGTGTAAGAATTGTTTACAGATGTATTGGTTGGAAGTGTTTTTAGCACATCCCCTGTCTTGAACTCCACATCACAGAGCCCTGTGCAGTTGGCAGCTCAGAGGTATTCTGTGTTCTCAGATTGAGCACCCGTCACTGGGTTTTCTTTTCCAAATGGATTGCTGATTACAAATTGCACAGACTTCCAAGTTCTATGGAAAATTTGAATCTACTGTGAAAATACATAGTGTCTACTGCCCAGATGTTATTAATACAGGTAAACTACTCAGTGTTTAACACAGAGCCATAGACACCAAGGCCTTTTTCCAGCTTCAGTGAGGGTCTACATTTTTCTTGATACTTGGTTTAAGGATATTGAGTTTATGGGTCTGTTTTAGCAAACAAAGCTGCAAGGGATAATTGTATATATAGTCATATTTTAGATTTATTTAAAATTCATCTAAGAGAAGGAAGCCTAGATGTATTTTACCAGAACATACGGCAGAATTGCAAAAAGATGAAAGATGGTTATATTGTCCCATCCACTAGAAGGTAACAGTATATGTAAACATAAAATATTCAGTTTAGATTATTAAGCACAGCTATCTTTCCTAATGCCCAAGAGGATAACTTTCTCATATTTAAAGGGCTTAAATTTTAGGATGCAGGGTTAAATGGCCTTTTTTAAAATCAAGCATTTTATACAAGAAAAGCTTTTGTTTTCAATTTATTACCAAATAAGTGTGATATGCTTTAGAAGTAATCAGAGGTATTCCCTGGTGACACTGGGTTTTGTAGTTCCTACAGGCATTCTTTTCATTTTTAAAGAGTGTATTTTTAACAGTGGAAACATCTAGCATGTCAATGACTCTAGTAATTCAGAAACAAAGGGATTAATATCATTCTTCATGTTTTTACATTTTAAGTTTTCTTTAAGTAGATGTAAATGGAGGTTTTTTACCCAAAAATATATTTAAATAGATTTTTCTTAATTTGAATTTCTAGTTAACACAGTTGCATTGCCAGTTTTTTTTAAGTTTTCAATCTCAGACAAAACATACTAAAATGTTTAAATAGCCTTAGTCTTTCTTACATTTCAACATTTCAGCAGCCATCTGGCATATAGTAAGTAGGTACCATGTAATGACACATGCCCTATGGCATTCTAAACAAACAAAAACTACTTGGATTTTGTTAAAGTATTTTACCAAATGGAAGGCACTGCTTAGCACATCTAATGTACTTAATTACTACTAGTAACACCGTGTCTAACACTGATGCAGACTCTCCCAGTCTACAGATGGTTCCCTGGGAGCCTTTGGAATCTGTATCAAATCAGTCTTCTTATCTCTTTCTTACTCTAAATAGAGGCTAGTCATGTAGTTTAACGCGCTCTGTTTTGAAGATTTTCAGGTCATGTTTCAGTCCTGTTTCAGTTCTGTAGTCCCTAACGATGTAATGGCAGTTCTGCATTAGAGCATCACGGAGAGAGAATTACTCTGACTACCTGATGAAGGAACAGTCCTGAAGTTTTATTTCAGCTGAAAGGAGTTCGAGAATTATAAACTTTCATTTGGTACTTAATGTTTCACTCAATCTGCAAAATATGAAGTTATAACTAAAATAGACATCCAAGTGAATGAGAATAATCTCTAGATACTAACAGTAGCTGGGGGAAAAAACTAATAAAGGCACATTTGGAAGAAACCAACCCAAAGCTGGCAAAGATAGTAAATGTGGTTTTCACTCTGAGTTATTGACATAAGATGCTTTATTTATAATATGTTTAGAAAGTTATTGAGAGAAGAATGCTTAAGAACTAGATTTGGTTTTTGGAAACAGGAACAAAATTGGGGGAATGATGAGGTTCTATTGTGCTAAACATGTCTTATAAGGAATATTTATAACAAAACATACTCCCACAGGCTTTAAGCTGAAATTATGAAAGTTTAAATTAACTCGTTCCTTAATTTTGCCTATACTCATTGCATTGTTTTCTCGCCCCCCACCTTTTTATCTAAAGAAACATCTGCCTCACTATGTTGCCCAGGTGGCCTCAAGCTTCTGGGCTCAAGTATTCCTCCCACTTGAGCCTCTCAGGCACCTGGGACTGTAGGTCCGTGACACTGCAGCCAGCCTCCTTACTCATTTTTATCTTAGAGTGTCATTTTTGCATGATAGAATGTGGGTGACATAGGGTATTTCTGTTTGGAAAGTCATTAGAAGACAAAGTAGTCAAAAGCAATTAATGGTTCAGATTAAACAACGAAGTGACATTAAACCATTCCCCAGATTCAAATAAGGAACACTCACTCTGTGGATATTCTGCCTTAGACTAGATATGTTGAGAGAGATCTTAACTGGTGGAACTATTCATGGTGAGATTTTTTTTTTTTTTTTTGCTTTCTACTAAATGGAGATGGATATTTTCACTATATCATAATGATTATATTTTTATGGTAGATTAAAAAAACACTTCAGTGTTTTTAAAGATAGTCAACTGCAGAGATTTCAGATGATATTATTGGAATCTTGGCTTGGCAGTTTCTGAGAACTGAGCCTACCATGAAAGTATTTAAGCAACTTCCAGCTAAGCACCTTCTGCTAGGACCCAGGCCAGTTCCAGCTAATACCAAGATTCCTACGTACACAATAATTTACAGAGATCTTAAAAGTTCCAACTATGGATTAAAGAAAACTTTAAAAAAATTTTTTTATAAATTTTAAAGTGCCTGGTTTATAAACTTAAATTCTTTGATTACTTCCTTTCTTGTAAAATGACTATTTTGCCAATTAAGCTTAAAGTCCTGGGCTCAGTTGCGATTTTTTTTTTTTTGAGACAGAGTCTCACTTTGTCACCTTCAGTTGAGAGCTGTGGTGTCACAGCTCACAGCAACAAATTCTTGGGCTTAGTCAGTTCTCTTGCCTCAGCCTCCCAAGTAGCTGGGACTACAGGTGCCTGCCACAACACACGGCTATTTTTAGAGACAAGGTCTTGCTCTGGCTCAGGCTGGTGTCCAACTCCTGAGCTCATGTGATCTACCTGCCTCGGCTTCCCAGAGTGCTTGGGTTATAGGCGTGAGCCATGGCACCCACCCTTTTGATAGATTTATTGGTAAAATTGTTGCTTAATGGTTCAAGGAGCTAGTGTTAGGCCTTGTACTCAGTTGCCCTTTGTTTTCCAATATGCCAGTCTAACCTATATCCAGATTTTTATAATTCAGTTAAACAAGTTAAAAATCATACTGTAGATCAGTGGGTCTCAACCTTCCTAATGCCTCAGCCCTTTAATACAGTTCCTGTGGGTCAAGACCCACAGGTTGAGAACCACTGCTGTAGAGGAATGTTTAGGTGACCAAAGTACATGGCCTGCTGAGGAAGGGTAACTCTCCTGCTCTAAGAGCAGCCTGTCATCTCCTCGTCATACATGCTGTTTCCCTTGGGATTGGTGGAAGCTGTGTTCACGTCAAAATAGGAAGCCTTTCATGCAGTTCTTAAAAACACCTGCTTTCTAAGGAAAGCCTTTTCTATAATTAGATTGTGTGTGTGTTCTCTAGTTTCCTTTTATTTTGGTTACCAGTTAGATTTTCACACTGACAGATGCTGTGTCAAGTCTCTCATACTGAGAGTGGTCCATAAAGTCTGAAAGTTGCACTGCCTCTTGTCTTTTCAGGTACCTGAAGGGAATGACACCAGGTATTTGGAAAGAGTAAGATCATAAACTCTATTCATTTTCTTCCTTGTACAGAGTGATGGCTTCTAATACTTATATTTCAAGGTATTTTTTAAAAGAGCAACAGTCCCTAATAGAGTAAACTTTGGTTTTGATCCAAGTTCTCGATAATATATTTAATTCTTCTGTGGTTGCTGGTGCCTCCCCTTGCATCAGATAGACGTTGCCTGCCTCTTTATAGGGCTCCCTTGCGGCACCTTACGTGTGATTTGGAAGATAGTAGATGGCTTCTTTACGCTTGTACTATCTTTTCAAAAGCCATTTTATAAAAATCCTAGGTAGCCTATTTTAATATTTAAATATATATATTTGTGAAAGATACTTTTAGAACAGACTTTTTTTTTTTTACTTTAAAAAATTCCTGTATTTCCATTTTTAGGAGTAAATTTAAACTTTTCCAGGACTAGGAAGTATCTTTTTCCAGAGCAGCATGAGAAAGTCAGATTGAAGTCATAAACCAGAATTCAGTGATAAAAGAAATTGATGTCTAGTTAAAGGAGACATATTTGAAAGGAAAAAGTTTTGATGTAACAGAAAAGAATTTTTAAAGCTGCATTTTTGTTTCTGTAATTTCACATTTGCTGCTACGATAGCTCGGTATTTTGCAGGGCTAACATAGATCTGGCTCCATTGAAACACTGGAGCACTTTCTAGTGGAGCAGCCCAGGAGGAAGTGCCCCGCGGTCTTCCAGAGGGGGGACTCCTTACTTTGTTTGGCTGATACATGCTTTAATATTTGCCTACAGCCCAGCAGCAAGGAATTTTTTACCCTGCTGGTTATGGTATGATAATTCTTGGGCACTGGCATTTTGTGAAGCCCTCGAGGAGGGTAATGCTGGAGAGAAAATGTGCACTAAACTCTGTCGCTGGTGTTCTTAAGTCTTCTGCCCCTCTGAGAACAGGACAAGTCCTGACCGTGCCAGTCCCCAGCTCACCAGCTGTGTATCCAGTCGTCATCTTATTCAAGTATGGCTTTACTTGGTGACAGTGGCTATAGCTAAGTTACTTGGCATGTTTGACTTTCGACAATAACAAAAATGGTTTTGGATTTTATTTCCTTAAAATGTACACAATGTCAGAACTTCACATTTTATATACTAGTATCTGGCTATTACTATTTTACAGGAACCAATAGTTCTTGGTGACTTATATATATATATTTTTGTGACTTTTTTGTAAACTAAGTGCCGTTTCAACGTTACAATCATTTTTAGAGTTATTGTAATCAATGTGAATATCATGTTTTCTCAAATCTGTTCTGAGCCTATAGTGTTTGCTTTGTGAACATAAGTGTATTGTATATATTCTGTATAGTTACATTGTACTGAAATATTAGCTTGTTTGATATAAGGAAAGTATGTATTGAGTACCTTTTTGCTAGCCTGATTGTTTAATCTTTTTAAAAAAGGTTTAAACTTAAAAAAAAAATCTTTAAACTGGCCTTTATTACATGGTCACAAATAAAGTTGCAGTTAGAAGGGATGGGAGGGAAAAACTAGTTTTGAGTGTCCTTGAATAGAAACATGAGACTAAGATTTGTTTTGTTTTCTCATTAAAATATCCTAATGCTTTATGGAATAAAACTTCCTGCTGTTGTTATTGTTGGCTGGAAGGAAGAACCGTGGTGTTGTTGAGGTCAAGTGGACGAGAAAAGTCGTTGGACTTTCCCTTGGACTAATCCATTCCTTAAGCAGTTACCCATTGAGTCTGCACAGAGGTTTTACATTAGACAGCACCTGTCAGCTTCTTGGTTAAGAGAGAAAAAAGCTAAAAGTGCAAAGATTCCACAAACAGCACAGCCCAGATTGAAAGGAGGGCATAGAGGAAGTCATCCAATCCTAGAGCTGGTGAAGCTGGGTACTGATGGATGGGCTGCATCTTTTGAAGTTACCCTGATTCTTTCTGAAGTCATACTTTACTGACTAGAGACCCATTGGTGCCATTTCAATGGTATCTTAACAACCAGGGGGTAAAAAGTAGGTACATACCCAGTGGGAAATAGCTGATCACACAGGCAGTAGCGCTAGAGGGAGGGCGGGCTTTCTGACTTCACATATCCCAGTGCAGGTGCTGACAGTGCTGTCTGGTCTTGCTTTGCTTTCTTCCCTCCTCCCTCCTAGTTCTCTTCTCCCCCTCTCCTCCTCTCCATTGCCCAGTCTGGTCTCAACCTGGGCTCAAGCTATCCTTCCAAGTAGCTTGGACTGTAGGCACTCGCTACTGGGCCTAGCCGCCATATCTGGTCTTTAGAATGACAGTAAGAAGGAAAACAATTTTATTCTAAGGTCACGTGTTGAGCATTTTTAACAGCAGTTACTAGATTATTCAAGGTCATCAGCTGCGTTGGTTTCCTTGGTAACCACGGGCACAAGATGATGTACCAGTATATAAGGGCAGAATGTAGCATTTAAAATAATTACATCCCACAGTTTACATCTTTGCATATAAATTATGTACCAGAAGGATTCCTTTCTGAGAATCATACTAGAAGCAATAACCAAAGATGTGTATCTTCTCAACTGATAAGAGTTGAAATTAATATTTTGGGCTTTTACTCTTTTGAACAAGAATGTTTGTAGGGCATGGTGGCTCACGCATGTAACCCTAGAACACTGGGAGGACAAGGCAGGTGGATAGCCTGAGCTCAGGAGTTCGAGACTAGCCTGAGCAAGAGTAAGACCCCATCTCTACTAAAAATAGAAAAATTAGGTGGATGTTGTGGCAGGCCTGTAGTCCCAACTATTCAGAAGGCTGAGGTAAGAGGATCCCTTGAGCCCAAGAGTTTGAGGTTACTGTGAACCATGATGCCATGTCAGTCTACCCAGGGCAACTGTGTGAAACTCCATCAAAAAAAAAAAAAAATGTTCTAAGTACTTACATGAGAAAGTTAACAAAATTAAAAGCTATAAATATACCAAGAGCTTAAAGGGGGAAAACTTGCTTGCAAACATCAAATCCCAAAGTTGAATGTAATTTTATGAGTAAGCTTTTATATAGAATAAAAAACTGACTAAGGGCACATTCAATCTAGAAAGGAGGGCCTCTTCAGCAATCATAGCTAAGTCTGACTCGGCGCCTGCGGCTCAAGTGGCTAAGGTGCCAGCCACATACAACTAAGGTGGCAGGTTCGAATCCAGCCCGGGCCAGCCAAACAACAACGACGGCTGCAACCAAAGAATAGCTGGGCGTCATGGCAGGCGCCTGTGGTCCCAGCTACTTGGGAGGCGGAGGCAGGAGACTCGCTTGAGCCCAGGAGTTAGAGGTTGCTGTGAGCTGTAATGTCACAGCACTCTACCCAGGGGGACACCTTGAGGCTCTGTCTCCAAAAAAAAAAAAATCACAGCTAAGTTTTTGTTTTGATTTTTAGAGACAGGGTCTCTAAAAACTTTTTTTTTTTTTTTGATAGAGAGTTTCACACTATTGCCCTGGGTAGACTGACATGGCCTCATGGCTCAACAGTAACCTACTGTGTCATCTGGGCTGGAATGAAGTGGCGTGACTATCGCTCCCTGCACCTTAATCTCCTGTGCTCACACATCTCGCTTCAAGCTCCAGAGTAGCTAGAACTATAAGCATGTACCACCATGCCAAGTGAATTTTTAAATTTTTTGTACAGACAGGGTTTTGCTATATTGTCCAGACTTAGAACTAGGGTTGGAATACCTTGTGGACAAAGGGAAAGCTGTTTTATTGTTGTTTTCTTAAATACTCATTGATTTACAAATTTTCCTGCAAAAAATACTAAAATTCTTACACCTAGTCTTGTAGGTAAGAGCAGAACTGGCATTAGAGTCATTTTGTAAACTTGCACAGATACCCTGCACCCTTCTTTGTACCCCTGCCTCATATTTTCAGGGTGACATTTCTGGCAGCCTTTGTCTAGAAGTCGCGTAGTGAGTGTCTCATTTATCAGAGAATCTGAAAAGTTAGGCTGAGTACCCCACACACCCCCAAAGGGCTGAGCTGGTCTGGAATGAATTGCCTGTGATGATTCTTGGAGACCTTCTGCTAGAAAAGATGTTTTAGAATATAACAAGATCATATCAAGTAAAAATTGTATGGTCCATTTTAAATCAGGGCTGAGGCAAAAATGCCATGTTGATCGTTCAAGTAACAACAGTGCAACTAGTAGGACCTGTGGTAACACCTGTCCAGGAACAGAATGGTTTACTGAATGCAAATCAGTCTGCTTATAAAACCAGTAAAAACTCCTTTTGTTGTGTTCCACATTTTATATGATACTAGTACTTTGAGAGACCTGTAAGATTAGCTGGAAAGGTAAGAACACGTATGATCCACATAGGGAGTGAGTGCCTGTTAGATCTGCACTGTAGTCCCTGGGCCACCAGCAGGGCTGGAGTCAAGTCTGTGAGGAGGACCTGGAAGACAGGCCACAACTGCCCTGCCCCTAGTTCGCAGTTGCCTTTGGGGTTTTGTGACACACAGGTTAAGTTATGTAGATGAGCGTTTCTTGTTTTTTTTAGAGACAGAGTCTCACTATGTTGCCCTTGGTAGAGTGATGTGGCGTCATAGCTCACAGCAACCTCAACTCCCAGGCTTAAGCAATTCTCTTGCCTCAGCCTCCCAAGCAGCTGGGACTATAGGCGCCCGCCACAACGCCCAGCCACTTTCCTGTTATAGTTGTTGTTCAGCTGGCCCGGGCCAGGTTCAAACCCACCACCATTGGTGTATATGGCTGGTCCCATAACTGTGCTGTGGGCACCGAGCCTAGATGGCCATTTCCATGTCCATTATACCAGGATCAAATTCTCTTAAATGAGAGTCACTGTAACTTTTTCTTACAATGTGAGACGAATTGTTGATGACCTTTTTTCTAAAAACTGGACTGGTGGATTTCTGCCTCTGTCTGCTCCTATCTAGTGAATGCCAGCACTGGGCTATCTTGCCCATTCCTGTCAACAGCATTTTCCATTATTTTCTTCATCCCCTCACTACTACTAGTTGAATTCTAGCCTTTGGTGGTTCTGGCCTAATAGTGCAGGCCGCCTCCCCACTGTTGCCCCCTCACTTCAGTCAGGCCCCTCCCGTCACGCTGTTGCTATCCGAGCCCCTTTGTGATCAGGCCCAACTTAGAATCTACCATCGGCTTTTGGATCCCCTTTTTTCCTGGGCTTTTGGGACAGCTCAGGCTTCACCCATCTCAGAACCTGCCCCTCGCTCCCCACTCCCACTGTTATTCTCATAGCAGAGTCTGTTTAGCTCTAGCACTGTCCTGTTCCAAAGATGAATTGTGAGATTGAGATTGAATGTGTAAAATGCACGTTGCCAGCACAGTGCCTGGTGTCGTTAGTAACCAGTTGATAAGTGCGTTACTACAGGACACTGGCGTCACACACAATGTGTCTCCCTCACCTCTTACTGTGGAGGTCAGGTCTTGTATCTGTGTATTCCATGTAGCGCCTGGCAAGGAAGACTCAAAAACCGTTGAGTGAATTACTGAATGTTAACCAAGAAATGGCCAAAAGTTTACTTTGCCACATTGTTCAGAGTTACCAATAGGGACTTTGAGACAGACAGGAATTCTTTCATCTTATAGCCTCAAGATAGGCCTTGACTCTCAGCAAACAGAGTCTTGAATCATTTTTATATGAGGCTCTGAAATAAAAGCCTGTAGGATTGGCTCGGCGCCTATGGCTCAATCGGCTAAGGCGCCAGCCACGTACACCTAAGGGGGCAGGTTCGAATCCCCAGCCCGAGCCTGCCAAACAACAATGATGCTGCAACCAAAAAATGACCGGGCATTGTGGCGGGCACCTGTGGTCCCAGCTACTTGGGAGGCGGAGGCAGGAGACTCGCTTGAACCCAGGAGTTGGAGGTTGCTATGAGCTGTGATGCCGGATAGCTTGAGGCTCCGTCTCAAAAAAAAAAAAAAAAAAAAGCCTATAGGATTTCTGAATGAATACTAACGTTAATCCTCAGAACTCCTCAGAACAACTGCCATTAGCCTGGCAGCATTTCCCCAGCCTATTCGCTGGAACACTGGCTCATACCATATTTTTCCCTTTTACCTGGTTTCCTTAACTATCAAAACTATCCATCACTTCAAGAAATCTTTCCCATAGCCTCCCAACTAGGTCGGGCCTGTCTGTATTTACACAATACCCTGTACTTCTATTACCGTGGCAATTGACTCTTTAAAAAACAGTTGGACTGAGATCCATTAGATTAAGTTCCACCAGGACAGTGTCCATATCTGTCACTTGTACCAAGGGGTCCCCAGATCCAGAGTTGCTTAGATGAATGAAATCTTTGATCTCGAGTTTATAGGCTGTGAAAAGAACTACAGAAATAAAACTGATAGAGAAATAATTTGACTGCCATGAGAGAAACACCAAAAAGTGTGCTTTACAATTAAAATCTGGAGGAGGGAGAGACTTGGCTGGCAGGTCCCTCTCTCTGAGGGAAGGCAGTGTGGGGGAGGCAACACCTGAACGGGGTCTTCTCTGAGAAGAAAGACAGTACATTGTCCAGAGCGCAGTGAGGGAGGAGGAGACTGCGCCAGGAAGCAGCAGAGAGCTTGAGTGTTGAGGAGGTGGGAGGGTTGAATGTGCCCAGCATTACAGGATTGTAACAAGAGGAACCAGATCAATTGGAACCATATCTGGTAGGAAACAACATGATCAGAGCTCTCTAGAAAGATTAAGAGTAAAGAGAAGCGTATACAGGCTGAGTGCGGTGGCTCACACCGTAATCCAGCACTCTGGGAGGCAGAGGCAGGTGGACTGCCTGAGCTCAGTTCAAGACCAACCTGAGGAAAGTGAGACCCCATCTCTACTAAAAATAGAACTAGCAGGCATCATGGCAGACACCTGTAGTCCCAGCTACTCGGGAGGCTGAGGCAGGAGTACCTGAGGATCTGAGCCCAAGGAACTCATGTTTCTGTGAGCTATGATGACACCATGACACTGCCCAGGGTGACAGAGTGAGACTTTATCTCAAGTGAGTAAATAAAGGCTCAGCGCCTGTGCTCAGTGGTTAGGGCACTGGGGCTGGTGGGTTCAAATCTGTCCTGGGCCTGCTAAACAACAATGACAACTGCAACAACAAAAAAATAGCTGGGCATTGTGGCAGGCGCCTGTAGTCCCAGCTACTCGGGAGGCTGAGGCAAGAGAATCAATCGCTTGAGCCCAGGAGTTTGAGTTTGCTGTGATCTGTGACACAATAGCACTCTACCGAGGGCTACAGAATGAGACTCTGCCCCGCCTCCAAAAAAAGAAAAAAAGTAAATAACGCATACAGATAGATGTAACTGAGATCTCTTAGGAATTACATTAGAGCTTCAGGGTAGAGCCCAGCAGAAGGGAATGGGAGTGGGGCAAGGAGGAGGGATGTGGAGGAGGGATAGTAGGGCTGAGATGTGGCAGCAGGCTGGGGAAGAGTGCTGAGAGGTGGGCTCATGATGGCATGTCCAGGTCCCATCTGAGCAATGGAGGGAGACCTGCTGTGTGTACATGACATCCTCAAATGCTTAGGCAGCCTCCCCTTGTATTGAGTGAGAACTCTGTGTCAAGAGAAAACAGCAAGAATCAGGCCAAGTGCAGTAGTTCACACCTGTAATCCCAGCACTCTGGGAGGCCGAGGCAGGTAGATTGCTTGAGGTCACGAGTTCAAGACTATTCTGAGCAAAAGCAAGACCATGTCTCTACTAAAAGTAAAAAAATCTGAGTCAAGAGGATTGCTTGAGCCCGAGTTTGAGGTTGCTGTGAGCGATGATGGTACAGAACTCTACTCAGAGTGACAGCTTGAGACTCTGTCTCAAACAAACAAAAAATAAAGAATCAAGTGACACTCTGAGCCACGTTTAAGAGTTGAGTTTCAGAGTCAATCTAAGGAGAGATTTCTCCTCCCTGGGAAGTCATGCAAATTAAGTTGTTTAGCTGGTTACTTAGTTACTGTTAGATTTTTATAATAACAGCTTAGCTTCTACTAAACCAGGTCAGTGAGGTTTGTCCTGTTCTCTGCGGCCTGCCCTCCTCACCTTCATCAAAGTTCTGACTGGCAGCCACTCAGGCACTGCACACACAGCCCTGAGCAGAACAGAGACCTGCCCTCCTGCAGGCTCCGTTGTTGGTTGGGGACCAGGCCTGGGAGGGTATACGGCCACAGTAAACATTAAGTATGACAGGTGGTAGCAGGGCCGAAGGAGACAAATCAAAGGAGGAGTGGGAAAGGGAGTGTTGGTGGCCACATGAGGGAGAGTGTTCCACCCGCCTGGCCTGTGGGCCCACAGGGAGGCAGCCTCCAGACCCAGGGGGATTTCGTTCTGAGGTCTCTGTGGGAAGAAGCCAAAACAGAACAAGCAGAGAGATTAAAACGTGAAACAGCAGAGAAGCTGAGCATGGACCAGGCGTGTTTCCAGTCATGTTCTCCCTGGGCTAACTCAGAGGAAGCCTGTTCTCACAGCACAGGCCAAGACGCTCTGAAGGCCAGGCAGATGCTGGCCATGGTTGTAGGTTTTATCTATGTTTTTAAGAACAGAACTCATTATATCAAAAATGGTGGCTTCTGTAGGAGTTCAAAATGCCATTTAAAGACCTCTGCCTGTCCAATATCCAGACACATCCCTTGCTACAGGAGGACTCCAGAATGAACACACAAGGACTTCCTTCACAAACAGCCTCTTCTTCCATCCGCTAAGCATGAAGCAGCTTTTGTAAGACCACTTCCCCTTCCTAAGAACTTCCTAACAGGTGAGGAGATACGCACAGCTGCCCTGGAGAGCTGGGGAAGGGGATGAGATTTAAACAGGCGGAAATGTGCAGTTTTGCACAGGAAGACGCACCAGTTCAGCCCCTCATACCCAACCGGGGCCAGCACGTTTATATGTAATTTCTCTCCAGAACCAAGGTTCCACAGCACCCCAGCACCCCTGAGTGCGTATGTGTGACACTCATGAGAATTCCAATCCACCACATGGATCCAGACTGTCAGACGTGGTCCCAAGAGAAAGAAACTGGCTTGGGAGCCGAGTTCGACCTTGACCCTGTACGTTGGAAGTGCCCTCAACACGCAAATCTATATACACAGGCGCACAGACAGTCACGTAACCTTTCTCAGTGGAGGGGAGGGAAAGCGAAAGGACAGGGCCTTCCGAGTTCAGCACTGTCCTAGTGACACCGGGGTACCCTATAACCATTAGTCGTACCCACTCCCAGGACTGCTCCCAGACCCCAGCGGACTGTCGGGCCCTGAGCCTGCACCCTTGAAGCTCACGCAGCCAAGAGCCCTGCTGAGTGGAATGGAACTGATGTGGCCCAGTACAGCCTGCCATTGCCCTCTTCATTTGCCCCTCACTGTCAGTGACAGCCACTGTCCCGGCTAGCCCTGGCCTCTGCTCACAGGCATCTGTAGTGGCAGGAATTTCCCCAGTGTGTTGAGTCTCTCCTGCCAGGACCTTCCACACACACTTGTTGGTTTTCCCCAGCTCTCGTGGGTGGTACTGGGTTTTCCAGTTCCTCTCCCTCTGGAAAGTGTAGGTTGGGAGTGGGCGCAGGGGTGAGTGAAGCCAAGAGCAAAGGAAACCCGCAGCTCAGCATTGCCCAGCAAGGCCGTCTCCATGGGAAGCAGCTGCCAGCTACACGGCACTTGGCTCCAAGTTCCTGAACCTTGAAACTTGGGCCTTGTCCCAGTGGTAAATAAGAAGTTGTATAACCTGCTCAGTGTGGACACCAAGGTCTGGTCCTTGCCTGCCAGGAGCTCTCTAAGGTGCAGTCCCAAGAGTGACTGACAAACCAGAAGAGGTTCACTCATCCCAAGGAGAATGGAAAGCACCTGGGCGGTCAGGTGGAAGAGAGTGCAGACCCATCTGGGCTAGGTGAATGTAGGGTGACCGAGTGTGTAATAACAAATACGCTTACCTTTCCAGATTGAAAACTCTTCAGTAGCTGCATGTTAACTGTGTTCAGAAGACTCCACGCAGGGGCTCAGGCCTATAATCCTAGCACTCTGGGAGGCTGATGTGGGTCGCATGGTGGCTGGCACCTGTATTCCCAGCTGCTTGGGAAGTTGAGGCAAGAGGGCTGCTTGAGCTCAAGACTTTGAGGTCGCTGTGAGCTATAATGACACACTCTACCCAGGGCAACAGAATAAGTCTGTCTCAAAAAAACAAAGTCCCCCAGTGTGAGCCCCGGACATGGACTCAGTCTCGCACGAGTGGAGCATAGGCCTCCTCTCCGTGACCTGGGAGTGTTGGGGGCTGGAATCACAAGAGTCCTCGGCAGATTTCTGGACTGGAGCAGGTTGGGAGAGGCCAAGGGCACCGGGGACCAGGTCGCTCTCTGGAGAATCCGCGCTCTGCTTATGGGTAAAGAACCTGGCGCGCTCCGTCACCTTTGCCAGAGCTCGGTGTTCATTCCAGCTAATGTGTCTGGAAATCTTCACGGCTCTAAAGCTTTCCTCCTCCAAGGTTAAATAACGTTAAGCCCTCTGAGCTGCTTTTCCAGCTCTTCAGCCACACTCACACCAAGCGCTCGCGAAGCTGGTGGAGACTTGATGGAGCTGCTGGTCTTGCTCTTTTTAGTAGAGCGGGTCTCACCGTGTGGGACTTTAAATAAAGCGCCTCCAGCCTCTCCCAGGCACAGGGAGGCGCCGCGTGTGGCGAACACCTGATAATCATGTCAGGGGAGAGCCCTGCAAAGCCGCCTTTACGGTGGTGCCCGAACTGCTGTTTCCACTCTTGCGGGCCCAGGTGTTGAGCACCGTCCGCGGGCCCGGGGAGGCCCAGCTGCCCCGCCGGCCGCGCTGTGCGGGAGCGCCCCCTGCCGCTCTCTCCCGGGAGGAACCGCCGGGCGCGCAATGAATCCCAGGTCATCTTTGTCTACCCTCAACCCAGCCTACAAAATGTTTTTAAAACTAAATCAAAGGCTTTTGTTTAAATAGCCAACGAAAAAAACTATTTCGCAAAAGCTTTTGAAACAGAACAAAATACAATTGTACTTTCAGCTCTGGCTCTTGCTACATTCCCCCCAAGTGCTAGTGAAAACTCTTGTCTCTGGTAATGCAGAAATATTTCCGTCCCCTCTCAGAGATTCAGCTTTGGGACTGGAAAATCTGAACACAGGGGATTTCCTGGGCTCGGCAGGACCCAGGACGTGTTCCACTCTTGGCAGGGTCCCGTCAATCCTGCATTTCCAGTCCTGGCTCCACGCTGAGGTATCCCCATCACTTTTGGTCTCTGTTCCCTTTGCTCAAGCTTCCTGCAAGGCCAAGCAGCATTCAGCAGAAATATATGGCTCAAGGGAGGAATATGAGGGTCACAGAATGCTCCTCTGAATCAGGACGGAACACATCGTTCTCTTGCCCACCGCCAAGACCTCAAGGAAACATTTTCTCCCTCCAATCCACACTGCCCTGAGCAGAGGAGTAAGAGAAAGCAGATGGTTTGGCCCCCAGAGGAAAGGAAATGCCCAGGGCTGCTGGGGGTAGCCAAGGAAATGGGAATGGGAATGATTGTGAAATGCTGAAGGAGCTATTTCAGAGCCCAACTAGTGAAAGTTCATTCTGGCCTTTTCCACGTGTGCCTAAGCCAGTGACCTTATCACCTGGCTGGAGAAGGGTTGGGCCCAGCATCTCAGCTCCAGGTGGAGCATGGGTGGCCTGGGAAAGGCAGAGCACAGGCTTTGGGACCAACCTCTGGGCCATGTCCCTTCCCTTCCCTTACTGAGCAA
Source organism: Galagoides demidoff (assembly GCA_963574575.1). Classification (NCBI taxonomy): domain Eukaryota; kingdom Metazoa; phylum Chordata; class Mammalia; order Primates; family Galagidae; genus Galagoides; species Galagoides demidoff. The sequence goes on along the minus strand of CAUYQV010151648.1, from coordinate 2,720 downwards.
CTTCAAGCAAGATGCCCACGGAATCGACTCCCGGCCTCAGTTTCCTCCTGTGTGGGAGGGTCTGATAAAATCCACTGTACAGGTTGAAGATGATGAGATGATATCCTAGGCACCCCCCACACTGCTGGTTGTCACTCCCGGGTGCTATTTATAGTTGGGGCAGACCATCTTTCAGATCTGAGCCAGCACCTGTCCCCAGGGGGGAGGAATCACTCAGCAAGGGCAGGCACGCAGAGCTGGGTGGGGAGTGCAGCAAAGGCCCCCCGACCCAGAAGTCTGTCTGTTCTCACAGCATTAGGGGTGGATGAGAATTCCTTATTGACCTAGGTGACCTTGAACTTAAAAGTTTTTCCCAACTTTTAAGGGGTAGGACAGTGGCATTCTTCCAGTTTTAAGAGGGTGTTCCTCTGGCAGCAGCTGTCCCAGGAAGCAATTGAAGGGTCACAGAGAAGTCCTTGCAGACACCTGAAAAGGCCTGAGCAGAGATGTCCCTGGCTCAGCCCAGCCTGGGCAGCCAGACTGTGCGACCTCACCCTCCTGGGAACGTGACCTCTCTCCCGGCTCTCACGTGCCTCAGGACCCTGCTTCCTGAATGTCCCAAGAAGCAAGTGCCTTCCCACTCCACCCCCACAGTCACAGATCTGCTGAATTCATAAATGCTCCTCCCCTCATCCCTTCCCCTGGCTTAAACAAATATACCTGTCGCCCAATTTTCACAAGCTGCACGTTTCAAACGTAGATTTTACTTTTTTTCCTAGTCTGTATCTGTATGTTTTTTTCCTGTTTGTCTTCCTTGGGTATTAGAACAGTAGTTTGATTATGAACTGCAGAGACTTATCCGAAGCCCTGGGTGTTTGGGGAACTGTTCTCTGATGGTACTTCTGGGTGGAGAGTGAGATCTTCTCCCTCCTTCCCTGGTAGACCGGTCCCTCTCCCCACCCTGTCCCCACACCATGGATCTTGTAGCTCTGTGGAAAAAGAGCACAGGCTGGGATGGAAGAATTCCCCTATTAAGTCCAACAAGACCATGAGAGGTTCCAGAGAGGCCTGGCACAGAGACTGAGCTATTCCTGATCACAGGGGTGTGGAGGGGAAACAGTGATAACCTCTGGGGTGAGGGCAGCCTGTGGGGAGGGGAAAGTTAAGTTCACATCCCAGGGAAATACACACATTCCCTCCTACAGAAAGATTCTGTGACAGTGGAACAGACAGACAATGGAGTTGACTCCCCTGTGCCTGGAAACAGCTCTGGACAGTGGCTTTTTAGGAAACCAGCTGAGGTGAGCGGAAAGAATAGAATGAACACACGGTCTCCAAGCAGCAGGCCCAGGCTGGTGGAACTCAGGAGTGGAGTCTCCTTGAGAAGAAAAGAGACAGGAGAAGCAGAGTCGAGCTTGTAATCTAAAGAGTCAGGATTTCTTCATCCCGAGAGTGTCCTCACTGTAGGCCATGGAAGCAATTAGTGTGACACAGGCATCAACCCCCAGGGCTGCAAACAGCCCACATGTGAAGATGATAGAACACAGTGCCCGGGAGTAGAGCCAGGCCAGTCCCCCTGCTGGCACCTACTGGCTGTGGCTTGTGGGAGCCTGTGCCATCCCCCCCCCACGACCCCATTGTCAATGCCCAGCTTGTCTGCTTGTGGGAGAGCAGTTTGAACCCCATTCTAGGCAGTCCCAAGATATAAAAACCAGGTGAGAAATAGCCCCATTCCTGCTTTGGAGTTTGGCATCATCGCCCTCTGGTGGCTGGTCTGAGGTAGACTTTGTCCCTACCTCATTCCAACCAACACTGTCCCCTCTTCCTTGCCCTGACCAGCCATCTTTACTGAGCAAATTGAGATGGTATCATGACTAATGAAAATCACTCTCCCACGTGGCACCTGTGGCTCAAAGGAGTAAGGCACTGGTCCCATATGCCAGAGGTGACAAGTTCACAACCAGCCCCAGCCAAACAAACAAAAAAAAAAAGGAAGGAAGGAAGAAAATCACCCTCCCTCTGGCTAGGTGGACCCCTGGGACCCAATAAGCAGTGACCCCTGCTCTACCCAGGCTGGCTCAGCAGATGCAACCAGCGCACAGTCCGCCTAGAGCAAACACCAGCCTGGGAAGTGGGTCTTCCAGCACCCAGCAGGTCTCTCTGGGAGGTTTCCCAGGATTCCCAAAAGAGAGACTCAAGTTTAGAAGAATGGTTCCCAAATTCTGGTCCATGTGTATCTGCTGCTCTGAGACAGTCGGTTTACACAAAAATTAAGACCTACCCTCAGTCTCTATGTTAAAATTAGCTTTCGGTATAGACCGTAGTGATGGCCTATGAATGACAGACAGTGTGTGGTGGGACAGATGTCCAGAGCCCAGGCAGCAAAGTGTGAGAGTTCTAGCTCTGGGGCCAGAGTCTCTGCAGTCAGGTCTGACCCAATGCTGCATTTACCTGTGGGACTTTGCATACGTCATTTAAACTTTTGGGGCCTTAGTTTTCTATCTGTGCAATGGGAATGGTCACAAGGTTGTTGTGAGTTTTAAATGAAATAGGACACATGCCCTTGGAATACTGAGGAGTGGTCTTTAAGAACTGGGCCTGGCTCGGCGCCTGTGGCTCAATCGGCTAAGGCGCCAGCCACATACACCTAAGGTGGCGGGTTTGAATCCCCAGCCCGGGCCCTCCAAACAACAATGATGGCTGCAACCAAAAAATGGCCGGGCTTTGTGGCAGGTGCCTGT
>CAUYQV010151647.1:0-18864 GCA_963574575.1 Galagoides demidoff | reverse complement strand
CTCCTGCCTCTGCCTCCCAAGTAGCTGGGACCACAGGCGCCTGCCACAACGCCCGGCCATTTTTTGGTTGCAGCCATCATTGTTGTTTGGCGGGCCCGGGCTGGGGATTCGAACCCGCCACCTTAGGTGTACGTGGCTGGCACCTTAGCCAATTGAGCCACAGGCGCCGAGTCGGCAAATTATCTTAATAGACATTTTTTGCAAGGATGACATTACAAATGGCCTACAGGTATATGATTGTTATACCCAACGTGAGTGGAATAGAGAAATACCAGCACATTGAGTCCAAATTAAGCAAGGGTCCTTTATTAATTGGCCAGGCTGAGAGTGGGCTCACACCTCAAAGTCTCTCGACCCCTAGAAGCAGGGGTGGAAATCTTTTACAAAGGGCTTTTGGTAGGGGAGGGGGAATCTTTAGTGCAAGCCAAATTTGACAAGAGCCAACACCTGGTAAAGGGAGTCCTTACACGGGGAAGCTGGGGTTTTGCACTTATTACTAAACTCTTTCAGCCGAGTTCTCTGTCTTAAAGGGGGAGTGTTGGAAGCCCCCAGTAAGATGAAGTTGGGGCAAAACACGATAAGGTGCTCAATATTACCGATCATCACAGAAATGACAATCACAACCACAATGAGATATCATCCCACGCCTGTGAGGTTATCACAAAAGTCAGAAGACTTAGGTACAATGTACATTATACTGGTGATGGGTACAACTAAAAGACCTGACTTCACCACTATAAAATTTATTCATGTAACAAAAAACCCCATTTGTACCACTTAAATCTATTGAAATAAATTTTAAAAGTTTAAAAAATACTAAAGAAGATAAATCAGAAGCTAAGTATTGTGGAGGATGTGGAGAAAAGGGAACTTATACTTTGTTGGTGGGAGTATAAATTGGTAGGGTCATTATTTAAACTGTACAGAGGTTCCTCAAACAATTAGAAAAGCAAAACTACCATATGATCCTGTAATTCCACTTCTGGGTATATATCCAAAATAAAGTTAGTAACTAAAAGAGATTTCTGTACTTCCATGATCATTAGGGCCTTACAATAACCAAGATATGGAAACAATCTAAGTCTCCTTAAATGGATGAATGGATTAAAAATGTGGTATATATAGACAATGGAATCCTATTCAGCGTTAAAAAAGAAGGACATCCTGCCATTTGCAACAACATGCATGAACCCACAAGACATGTTAAGAGAAATAAACCAGATACGGAAAGACAAATATTGTGTCTTCTCACTTATTTTTGGAATCTAAACAAGCCAAATTCCCCAAAACAGAGAGCAGAAGGGTGATTACCAGAGGTCAATGCATGGGGAAATGGGGGATGTTGGTCAAAGGTATAGATTTCCAGTTACAAGATGAATAATTCTGATGATGTATTTGAAATTTACTAATAGAATAGACCTTAGGTATTCTCACCACACACACGCACCCCCCCCATGCAGAGTAACTATTTAATACATGAGGTGATGGGTATGTTAATTAGCTTGATTATGGTAATCATTTCACAATGTATGCATGAATCAAAACATCACAGTGTACACCTTAGATACGTACAACTTGTATTTGTCAATTTTACCTCATTAAAGTTGAGAAAAATTTTTACAAGTTCAATCTGAGTCAACACCTGAGAAGGCTGACCCGTAAGTTAGTAACAATGATAATAGTGCACAGTAATAACAGCAAGTAGTAGTAACAACAGTAAGAATGATTTTCTTTTTGGCTGTTATTATGTACCAGGCATTGGTTAAGTCTTTACAATTTATTATATGTATGGGACAGATAGTATTATGATCCCTGTTTTATTGAAAAGGTCACAGAGAGGCTAAATAACTGGTTCAAGTTCATACAGATAGTAAATAGGAAAGCCAACAGTTGAACCTAGAATATTTGACTCCAGATGACTTACTCTTCACGGTGACATCTGCTCCCAGAAAAATTTTACTCTATTTAAAAAGTGGTGTATGTTTCCAAGAGAAAGGTGGGTATGTACTCACTGCCTCTATTTGGTGCTAGTTGGACCACACAGAGAAGTGCTTTGACTTTGGACTCTACAGCAGGTGTCCTCCAAGAGAGGGTCCTGGAATAAACTATGCAACCCAGGCTGAGAGCCTCAGGATGCCTGATGTGGGGAAGAAAAACCATGTGATTTACTCCTTGACTTTGCTTAGGGTCGCTCAGGGTTGACTTTCTGTCATCAGCTTATTTAAGATGACAACCCATCTCTCTCACCCTTCTGTTTACCTTTCCAATCCAATTTTTCGGCCACCCACGTACTCCCCAGTCCTTATTTATTTTGGTGGGAAAGAGGCTGATGGATTACCTGGAATTATCCTATAGTTTTAAAAGAGAAAAACATAAATATGAACTCACCTGATGAGTCTATTATCTGTTTTCGGTTACATAAAATAATGAAAGTGTTTTTGTTAATTTTTGTTTATAATTTTTTTGAGTGTGATACTTCTTGAAGCCATCTCCAGGACGAAGTCCAGGCTTCCTCTTGCATGTTTCACAGTGGAAAATGGTTTCTCTCTTGCCCCCTTTTTTCATTTCTTCTGCTACGCACCATGCAATCCTTTGTTGATATTTTTTTTCATTTTGCATCATAAACTGCATCTTCCCATTTAGCCTTTCCTCAGTGTCAGAAGATGATGGTCTTGTCTTTCTTGAATTTCTGTTGCTCACATTGCTCACAAGCTAATTGATGAGATTTCTTCCGTAAGAAAGATCTGTTTGCACTTTTTCTTCAGCAGAGCAGGTGAATAAAAGCAACCAAGAAAAAAAATGTGTCAGATGTCTTTGAACATAGGATTTTCATCGGGGCGCTTATTGTCGCCTGACATTTTCTGGTACATTTATTTTTGACCGTAAGTCATCATCTTTTTCCCTCACCAGACAGAACTCTTTGAGTTCAAGGATATTGTCCAGTACTGTATCTCAGGATGAGTGCAGTGCCTGGCACAGAGTAGACGTTCAATATACTTATTGAGTGAATAAATAAATCCGAGTCCCAGAACATAATATTTCCATTTGTCAACATAATGTTCTAGCCCTTGTCCATGAGCAGATTCAGTTTGTGTATACTTACAGGAATATCACAGACAGAATTTTATATTCTATATTTTCCATCGATACTGAATTACATACATTTTTCTTTTTTTGCAGCACTTAAACCTCACATTCCTGTTTTTTCCCCATCTCCACTGTCCCACAAACAATATGATCATGCTATGTCAGTATGTATATGATGATATGAACATGGAGAAAGACACAGCATGATAAACTTAATGGAACATATATAATCTCCTAGATGGTTTAAAGATTCCACATGATATGTATTGGTTGCATTTGCCCTTTCTCACTTAAATATATAGTGAAAATTCTTCCAGGTCAAGATATAGAACAAACACTAACTACCCCCCCATCCCCTGACAGCTTAATGCTTTATGCTATGACTGTTCAGCAATGTATACGCCACTTCCTGCTGATAGGTGTTTGACTGATTTCGACTTGTTGCCATTTCTAGCAGTTCTGTAGTTTATATTCTCGTATTGTGTTGTTTTAACCATAGGCTTTATTTGTATTTGTTACATTCCATAACCTGGAATTTCTGGGCCACAAGGGTGTGTGTTCAGAATAGATTTGCCAGATTTCTTCTTCCCAGAGCTGTGACAATCCACATTTCTATCAGCAAAGCTCACAATACCCTTTCCTCTCTGCATCCTTGTGTGGAGAAATAAACCTTCTCTGGATTCTTCAGTGCTCCTATGAAAAGCTCTAGAAATGTACATGATATAAGGACAGAGAATGTTGGCCTTTACCTCTCCAGGGAACATTCTGCTTTTCATATTCTGTGAGGATAGCCAGAGATCTATAGCCATTTTTAATCTCTCTGATCCAAAGGGCAGTAAAGCTTGTCTTTGCTCCCTATAGTTATAGCTTGACGGGGTCCCTAGATTAAGCTTCCCAAACGCCAGGAAGACTGGACTGCCATCTTCCTGATATTCACATTTCACAAGGGATAAAGTTAGACCTTGTAAAAGCCAGGGATGCTGGGCTTAGCTGGTCCTTGGAGATATGCTTTTACATTTCAAAGAGTTTGAATGAGAATCCAGGATCTTTCTCATCCCTTCTCCACGAAGCAAAGATTTTTCTCCCTTCTTTTCAGAGGGGAAGAGGGTGGCTGACTCTCTGTTGTATATAAAAAAACACATGGTTCTTAATCTCTTGTCTACAAAGGGGAATGGGCTGCTTGTGAGATTTCTTTCTGCTCTATGGTCTTACCTGTGGGTCTAGATTGGTGGTTCTCAACCTTCCTAATGCGGTGGCCCTTTAATATGGTTCCTGTTGGCTCGGTGCCTGTGGCTCAAGCGACTAAGGCGCCAGCCACATACACCTAAGGTGGCGGGTTCGAATCCCCAGCCTGGGCCCGCCAAACAACAAGGATGGCTGCAACCAAAAAATGGCCAGGCATTGTGGTGGGTGCCTGTGGTCCCAGCTACTTGGGAGGCGGAGGCAGGAGACTCGCTTGAGCCCAGGAGTTGGAGGTTGCTATGAGCTGTGATGCCATGGCACTCTACCCAGGAGGATAGCTTGAGGCTCCGTCTCAAAAAAACTTTCTTTTTTTTTTTTTATCTCTATTTGAATCTAATCATCTATACCCTCATATTAATCTGAAGTAAAAAATAATATTAAAGGAGGAAGGGGCTTGGCATAAAAGTTAAGGTAAGAGGAAGAAGGATATGGGATGAGAGAACCAAACTAAGGGGAACCCAGTAAAAGAAGGCTCAGTCCTTCTGGACGTGCAGAGAGCAGAGCCTGTGCCCAGGTGCAGGGCTTCCTTCCAGTATACCCTTTCAGGGCGATAAGAACCTATCTGTTTCCAGCAAACTCAGGCTCAACTTGGAAGGGTGGAAAGAGGCTGGTGACCCCCTGCCACAGCTCAGCTGCCTGCCCTGTACTTTGCCAGTGGTGGGATACGGCCTCCATCTCAGCCAGGCCAGAAGGGGGCAGCAGAGGGGGATGGCCAAGGTTGATGAGGAAATGCGCATGATGCCACATATTCAGTGGCTGCTTTCCTTTGCAGGAGAGTAGCCTCACAGCCCGTGTCCTTCAGAGCATGTTGCTTTAGTGTTCTTAGCGGCTCTCCTCAGGTTGCCTGCCGCTCTCTCAACTTTGCTTCCTATAGCGGCTACTTTTCTGGCTTTGTCTGTCCCAGGCCAAGCCTTCCAGATATGGTTTGTGTGTGCACGTGCATAACACGTGGTCAGGAAACCTCAAGGCCAGTCACCTATATTGATAGAACCAAGTGACAGGTATTTGCACTAGGGCCCTGGGACTTAATGGTCACACATACCATTTGTAGCCAGGAAAACCAAGGCTCAGCTGCAAAGAATTTCTGAGGCTCAGCCCCTTCAACCTCCCCTCAGTCTCTCAGTGCTGCCAGTGTCATTCCCTTAGGCCCCTTCATGGGGGCTGCTGCTTTGCCAGTGCTACCACCGCCTCTTTGCAGTTGTGAAGCAGCAATGGCAGGGTACGGATCTAGACCAAGATCTAGATCTGACTCCCAAGCACTCTGTGGGCCCCTGCAAGGCTTATCCAGTGCCCTGGGAGCCTAGCTGTGGCATATCTTCCTGGCAGACACACTCACCTTCTGTCCCACTCTTTACACACTCCTCCCATTGCAACTGTGGAGACAGCCTCAGAGCCCACAGTGCCTTGACAAAGGGACAGAATAAGGGTGGACATGAATCTCATGCTCAGGGTTCTGTATCACTTTTCCCACATTGCCACTGTGCCTTCGGCTCTCTGGGTACTTGGCAGATTTGGGAACACTTCTCACGTATAAAGACAATAACAAACTAAGGAAAAAAGCTCTCTCTCCTGCTAGCTTGCCTTGCAGACATCCCCCTGGTGGTTCCTATTTGTTTCCTTTCTCTTAGCAGACTATGTGCTCACCTCTGAACCCCCCTTTGCCTGCTGCTTAGTTATTGTGCTGATGGCTAAGTTGTTCCTGGTGATGCCTGTGGTTGGGAGCGACTCCTGAGAGTCAGTATGGCCTTGCAGGAACCTCTTTCTCCTGCTTCTGAGCCTTCATGATCCCAGAAAGCCTGGGGAATAACACCAACTGTGTGTGCAGAGAGGGCTCCTCATGCTCAGCTCCCCAAGACCCTCTGCTCCTCTGCCTCCTCCTGCCACTGTCTTTTTTCCTTTTTTTCTCCTCTTTTTTGCTTATAAGAAAAGGTTAAAAATTTTAGCTTGGGGGTAGCTCCTGTAGCTGAAGCGGCTAAGGCACCAGCCACATACACCAGAGTTGGCAGGTTCGAATCCACCCTGGGCCTGTCAAACAACAGTGACAACTACATCCAAAAAATAGCTGGGCATTGTGGCGGGCACCTGTAGTCCCAACTACTCGGGAGACTGAGGCAAGAGAATCACTTAAGCCCAGGAGTTGAAGGTTGCTGTGAGCTGTGATGCCACAGCGCTCTACCAAGGGTGATAGCTTGAGGCTCTGGCTAAAAAAAAAAAAAAAAAAAAAAATTTAGCTTGGTGAGGCCTAGAAAGGAGGGAGCAGAGAAGGGAGGTCTTGAGTACCAGAAGACCAAGCTGTCTTTGTTGCTACCTAGGACAGCCCACTAGTGCATGGACTGTCTTTGATTGTAGCTGACTAGGTTATTCAGTCATTCTGTAATGTGAATATTGAGGGAAAGTCAATCCTATGCTAGGCATAGTGAAAGGCCCAGAAAAATATAAGATCTGCTTTTCCTTCCTTACAGTTTAATAGGGGCATAAGACCTATTTACAAATAACTATCATGCAAGAACAGTGCGTGGTACCACAGTATAAAGGTTGAGTACCCTACGGGTATAGACGTGGGGGGGCTGCTGGAAGTGTTCTCTGACCCTACGTACAGGTTAGAGCTTGCCCAGAAATCAGGACCTGTGTAATGTGCCTTTGCCATGCTTCTGTCCTCATAAACTTCAAATCATTGGCCTCCACAAATGTTTGTACAGTTTCTACGAGCCCAGGATGTGGGGACTCCTGATCTTGGTGACTTTGGCTGCCAGCCCTGGCCCTGGCCCCCAGAGATAGCACTGGGTCCTTATCTCTTCACACCTTCTTGAACTTGGGACTGCCCCATCAGCGTGACCTATGTTGAACCTCAGTATATTTAAGCCCTGAGTCCCCTTGCAGACTCAAGCAGATGCAGAATCCACATCTTTGAACAGTGTGATTCTGCTGTGGGAAACTGCCATTGGAGAAACTTAGCGGCCCCAGGGCTCTGCCGCCATCGGATCACTCACTGTCCTCAGCTGTGGACCTCTGGCCCCCTCTGCTGGCCACTCACAAGATTTCCTGCTGGGGGTGTCAAGATGAAGTCCAAGGAGGGAAAGACTGCTGTGAGTTTGCCATCCGTGTTTTATCCTTAGTGTTTTTGTCTGGCAGTGCTAGGGAGAGAGAGCAGGGGTGGGAAGTAGAAACAAGTGGAGGCTCGGCGCCTATGGCTCAAGTGGCTAAGGCACCAGCCACATACACCTACGGTGGTGGGTTTGAATCCAGCCCAGGCCCGCCAAACAACAATGATGGCTGCAACCAAAAAATAGCCGGGCATTATGGCGGGCGCCTGTGGTTCCCAGCTACTTGGGAGGCTAAGGCAGGAGACTCGCTTGAGCCCAGGAGTTGGAGGTTGCTGTGAGCTGTGATGTCACAGCACTCCACCCAGGGTGACAGCTTGAGGCTCTGTCGAAAAAAAAAAATTTAAAAAAAAATTTAGAAACAAGTGGAGAATTTGCCACAGTGGTATCCAGAACAGTTAGTGGATTTCTGGGACAGGATCTTAGGGCTGAGGAATTCCCGGGTGAGACTGGCTGCTGTCTGCTTCCTCCAGTTGGTTATTCAAGTAGGGAGGCTGCCTTGGAAGTGATGGTGCTTTAAACCAGTGGAGAGGACAGCAGGTGGAAAGGGAGAGGCCTCTAAGTAGAGCTGGATATGTTAGGATCTGCTAAGGATTCCTCCTCTAGGCTCTAGTCTTTTTGGCTTTGGACAGGTCCTCCCTATCCTGGAAGCCTGGCTAGGAGGCCCACTTCCATTGTGAACTGAAGCAGGGAATTGGTGAGATGGTGCTGTGTGCATGTGACAGGTATTTCTGGACATGTGTGGTGGGAGGGGCAGGGTGGAGCACCCCTATGGGTGGGTGAGCAACACAAGTGCACATTGTATGTCCCCATATATACCCCTCCTCTCCCCCTACCCCCGTTGGTCCCTGTCACGCTTGGGTATTCTCATGCACACTGAACTCGCAGTGGCAACAGCTGGACTTGGGGAGGGCATCTCCTCAGAGCTTGGTCCTCCCACTTGGTGATCCTCCCCGTCTCCTGCCAGATGGGAAGGAACAGCCTCTAAGCCCCAGGGGAGGGGGAAATCTCCCAGAGCAATCCACCCCTAATCCCCAGACTGGGGCTCAGTCTGGAGATGGCGGCTGCAGAGCCTGGCAGCTCAGGCACACCTGCTCGCAGGCCCCGGCTTCCTGCAGCCAGCCCAGTGCTGCCCAGGGACTGTGACCCTGGCGGCCTGACCCAGTCTGCTGACAGCTGGGGCTTTAGAACCCCTGGCACCTCATCGCCAGCACGACTTTGGGAAACATTGCCAACACAGGTGAGGCTCCGGTGGGTGGAAGGAAAGAAGTTCACCAGGCAAGGCAGGGTTGGGCTTGTGGGATGGGAGAAGGCCATTTCTGCAGTTAGGCTGGTCTCAGGAACTGGCCCTTCTGCTCTCTGGTTATAGAGAGCTCTTTGTGGATGGAAGAAGGAGAGAAACTTAGGGTAACAAGTGCTAGGAGAGCACCTGGGGTTGGGTGTAGAGTGCCCACTGCAAGAGGACAGAGTAAATTGTGACAGAAATGCCTCCAGAAGCCAGCAGCCATGTGGCACTTCAACTGGGGCCAGGGGAGCTTAACGAGAGGGGTGTTTCTGGTTGTGGTCATGTTTGTGTATGGAGACGCAGACAGGGACTGTGAAGGGTGAAGGTCTAGTGAACACTGACCTCGAGTGGACAGTGGAGAGTCTAGAGGCAGCAAAGTGTTTGGGCACCAAGAGGTTTTGGAGAATTCAGAGAATGGAGAAGGTAGAAGACCCCACGGTGAGAGGGCAGCTCTGGGGCCCTGACCAGGGGTAGCAGGAAGACAGGGAGAGGACTCTGGGGGGACTGTGGTGTGAGGAGAGTCCAGGACATTTATGTGGACAAAAGGGCTTTGTTCTTCACAGGCCAGGGACCGAGGGGAGAGTGCAGCTTTGACCAGAACTAAGGGGAGGCTCAAACAGAAAGGGCCAGAAGCTGAGGGTTAGATGGGAGTTATGTCTCTCCATCAAAAGAGAGTTGTCTTTAGGGTCAGGGCAGGAGGAAGAACTTGCTGGCTGCCACTGGGGCAGGCTGAAGCCTCTGTGTGGCACCCAGCTGCTGGGACAATAGGCAGCTTAGCTGTACACTACCTAGGGACAAGTAGGTGCCATGTGGAAGGCTGAGTGTGTTTCCTTGTTTACCTGTAGTCTATACCTGAAATCTCCTTGTAGGAGTGTGAAATGTCTTATAAAGCCACCGAGGGCATGCTCTGCCCCTTGAATCCCCCATATAGTGATTGGGGCCTGGCTGCAAAATTCTTTCACCCTACTCAGTCCCAGATGAACTGGCCCAGATGTACCCTATGGAGTGTCTAAGCATCTGCTTCCTGCCCTCTAGAGAAAAACCACATAGGCTCCCAGGCACCCATGGAACAGATTGGCGGGCTGTTCCCCCTCCTCCCCTTTGCCCACCTGGGAGCGCTTGGGTCAGCTGTGATGACACATCCAGAACTAGATTGAGCAGCCTCCTGTTGCCCAGATATCCCTTCAGGGAGGCAGAGAGCCACTGTCTGAATTGAGAGACTGGGGGCAGCCCCTGACTTCAAGACTGAGAGTTGGAATAATTTTTCCAGCCTGCTCGAGGGAGAATGCCAGGTTCCCTCTCTCCTAGCATCACTATGGGTTTTCCTCTCCATCCTGGTCCAGTTTGCCTCCCTTTCCCTCTGGGAACTAGTAGGAAAAGTGAATCTGAGTGTTCTCCATCTGGAGAAGGCCGGTGAAGTCAGAGTCACGGGGCAGCGATCAGTAGATTGAAGCATCTCTGCTGAGTCACTATGACCTGACAGCCCCACTGGTCTGTGGGGCTCTGACCCACTAGAAGCCCAGACTCTGCTCCCAGGAGCACCAGCCTTCATGGACCTCACCTGCTTGGCCAAGCCTAGAGACGTGTCAAGGCTGACACCTGCTTCTGTTATTTCCAGGACCACAGGGCTTCCCTAAAGGGAAGCACAGGGGCCTAAGCAGCTCTTTTTCTGTCTGGGTTTTTTTCTTCTTAGGAGTGACCTTATGTTGTCTTTCTAACTCCTGAGCAGATGGCTAGGATAGGAAGGTCCCTTCTTTCATGTCAGCCTGCTGTGGAGACCCAAACAGGGGCTTTTTATAAATCTGGGAAGGGGCTGTCTGCCTCAGGGTGAGGAGGGCACAACGTGGAGCCCTCTTGTGCACCAGGGAGCACAGGAGTGAAGCACACACTCGCTGTAAGTGGTAAATGTTTCCACAGGTCCATCTCAGAGAATGTTTAATGCATTTATATTGCTGAAGAAAAAGAACTGTGGTCCACATTCCACAATTTACTTAACTAGTACTCCCCAGCCCCTATCCCAGCTTCACTTAAGCCTAGATACTTTCTGTCCTGATGGTGTCTATTCTGTGCCCCCAAACCTCAGAGGTCAAGAGGAAGAGCAGGCATCCTTTCAAGCTGGGTTAATGTGAGGACACTGAGCGCAGGTCCCCGAGGAGGTGGGAGCCTTGGGAAAGCCTGGGAGCCCTGATCCGGCAGCTCCTATAATCTGGCAAAGAGCCTAATCCAGCTTCTTTTAGTGTTGCTGGAAGGGCACAGGGGGTGAGCCCATGGTGCCACCATGTGGAGGTGGTGCTACCAGGTGTGCACGGACCAAAGGTAGGTGTCATTGGAGCAGGGAGAGGAATAGGGAAAGTTGGGTCCTGGATGCTTTAGAAAATGTCCCGTCTTTGGCTAATCCAGAACATTTATCAGTACTTCTTGGACTTCAGAAGAATAAAGTCTGTGGCCCTGGTGCTGCTGGTGGGCTTCCTGAGCTGGTGCCGCCTGGCGGATGAGTTCATGGAAGAAGCATGACTCTCCCTCCCTCCACAGTTCTCTTCTTGGTGCTTGCCCAGCCTGTTCACAGGGATGGAGCTGGAGACAGGGACCAGTAGTATGGAGAGCCCATCTTAGGCAGGGCAGTGGGGTGAGGAGGCCATGGTATGGGGGCCACAACCTCAGTTGAGGTGCTGGCAGCTGGGTGTGGACAGAGAGCTGGGAGGGCAGGGTCTGAGTGAGGCTCTGTGACAGTTTAGAGAGGAGCAGCGGTGCTGTGGAACCCATCTGTACCCTGCTCCTGGCCGAGGGACCCTGGGTGTGTCTGCCTGCTGGTGACCAGAGGTTGGGTGATCTGTTTTGCCTCTCCTTTTAGTCATCCAGCCCACCATGGTGAGGAGAGGATTGAGTGTGTGTTAGGAAGAGTGTCTGGTCCACATTAGGCAGTGAGATAAAGGACCCAGATGTCCCTCCCCCACCCCTGCAGACCCACTCTGTGATGGGACACTAGTTGGAGCTACAGCCCAAGACAGTGAAGGATGTTGGCCCTCCACACCCAGGCTGCGCACCATCATGTCTGTCTAGTTCCAGAACATTTCATCACCCCAAGGAAACCCCAGACCCATGAAGCAGTTACTCCCCCTCCTTCCCTCTCTCCCGTAACCCCTGGCAACCACTAATCTGCTTTCTGTCTCTGCAGATTGAACTATTCTGGGTGTTCCATGTAATGGAATCGTTCAGTGTGCAGCCTTCTGTGTCCAGCTCCTTTCCCTGAGCATGTTTTCCAAGTCCATCCATGTTGTAGCATTATCAATACTTCATTCCCTTTTATGGCCAAATAACAATCCTGTATATGGAGTATCACGTTCTGTTGACCCATTCATCAGTTAACAGGCATCTGAGTTGGGTCCAGCTTTGGCTACTGTGAATAGTACTGCCGTGGACATTTGTGTACAAGTGTTTGTTTGAATAGCCATTTTCAATGCTTCTGGGTATATACCTAGGAGTGGGAGTGCTGGGTCGTATGGTAGTTCTATGTTTAACTTTGAGGACCTGCCAAACTGCTTTCCTCGTGGCTGCATCATTTACATTCCCACCAGCAATGCACAAGGCTTTCAATTTCTGCACATGCTCACCAACACTAGTTCCTTTAAAAAAGTGATTACAGCCATTCTAACGGGTGTGAAGTGTCTCTTGTCTGTGTATTCTGGGGCACCTGCCGTATACTGTCTATTCAGTGTTCATTGCATCCTCTTGATAACCCTTTAGGGAGAATGACCCCCCCCTTTTCTAGATGAGAAAAGTGAGTCTCAAAGAGGATAATGACATGTACATGGGCACACAGTTGGTGACAGAAGCAGGATCTAAATTGGTACCAACTTCAAATTTAGGACCCTTTCTATTGCCTTGCATAGGACTGTTTCCTGTCTCATTGTTATTCTTTTTTGGAAAATCTTTCTCCTCTTCTCATAGTCCATCCTCTGAACAGCTTTCTCATCCTTTCTTCTTGTTCACTAATTTTCCTTCCTTTGTTAAAGATAGCCCTCTTTTTACCTCCACCTGTCTGCCAACTCCCTGGCTCTGTTTACTTCAGTTGCCCCATCCGTCTTCAGGGCTGTCACCAGGGATATATGGAAGGCAGGCCCTGGAGAACTCCCCACTTTCCTCAGCCTTGCCACCTCCCTTCATAGGGAGAACGAAGTAGGGAGTTCTGTGATTGGAGATGCACCAGCAGGGAGGGGCTGGTGTCCTGCTTCAGGACTTCCAGGCCCCTCTGCTGCACCACCAGGCCCGGGAGTATCTTCCTCTCTTTTGTGGGGAGTTCCTAGCCAGCTTCAAGTCCACTTTTCCATTTGTAATCAGACAGCTCAGCATTTCAAGGACCTGAATGGTCTAGGGTTCCCTCCTGGGATGGGGGTCCATACTAAAGACCCTGGAGAGGAGAGGTGAGGGGGTGCAAGCAGGGGTGAGCTCAGTCTCTGTGGTCAGTCCCAGAAGTTGGCAGGAGGAGTTACTCAAGGGAGTTAATAATTCAGATATAAGTGGTTTTTGAGGTGTTTCAGCCTTGAGACCAAAAACCACCAACAGGATCTTGGTATCTCCCACATGGTGTTCCCCTGATCCAACCCCCCCAACCTCACACATGAAACACCTGCCTCCCTCATTTGATGCTTACACATATGTGCACACACCGAAGCTTGAGAGGGGGCTGGGGGCTGGAATAGGTGAGTGAACCCTTTATGGAGACCACTAGGATTAGGGGTGAGCTCCAGTGAGGAAAGTGGGAGATGTCACAATGATAAGTCTTCAGAGGTGGCTTTAAATCTGCAACTACTATCTAGATGTTTGTGGAGAGGGAATGGTATGCCTGGGCAGAACCCTTTTCTTTTTCCTTGTTCACAGTTCCAGCTATATAAAATCCTTTTTTTTTTTTTTTTTTTAAGACAGAGTCTCACTTTCTCGCCCTCAGTAGTATGCCATGGTGTCACATCTCACAGCAACCTTAAACTCCTGGGCTTAAGCAGTTCTCCCGCCTCAGCCTTCCAAGTAGCTGGGACTACAGGCACCCGCCTCAGCACCCAGCTATTTTTAGAGACGAGTGAGCCTGTGGTTCTGCAGGTCCTGTCCATGGTAGAGTTATGTCCTGAGTTTTGGATCAGACAGGATTCAAATTTTAGGTTCTTAGCAGTTGTATAGTCCTTGGCAAGTTACCTAACGTCTCTGGGCCTTGGTTTCTTCTTCTGTAAAGTGGAAATAATAATGCTGCCTACTGGCTCAGAGCCTGTAGCTAAGTGAGTAGGGCTCCGGCCACATACACCAAAGCTGGAGGGTTCAAACCTGGCCCGGGCCTGCAAAACAGTGACAACTGCAGCCAAAAAATAGCTGGGCATTGTGGCAGGTGCCTGTAGTCCCAGCTACTCGGGAGGCTGAGGCAAGAGAATCACTTAAACCCAAGAGTTTGAGGTTGCTGTGAGCTGTGACGTCACAGCACTCTGCTGAGGGTGACATAAGTGAGACTCTGTCTCAAAAAAAAAATACTAATGCTGCCTACTTCATGGGGTTGTTACTAGGATTAAATGAATTAATGTACGTAAAACAGAGCCATGCCTGACACATGCCAATCAGTGTTAGTGGTGGTACAGTCATTCCTAGGTATCCAAGGGAGTTTGGTTCTAGAACCTCCCTGCCCCATACCAAAATTTGTAGGTGCTTAAATTTGTTATATAAAAATGGCTTGGTATTTGCATATAACCTACACACATCCTCCTATGTACTTTAAATCATCTCCAGAGGCCAAGTATAGTGGCTCATGCCTGTAATCCTAGAGATCTGGGAGGCTGAGGTAGGAAGACTTCATGAGGTCAGGAGTTTGAGACCAGCCTGTACAAAAGCGAGACCCTTTCTTTACAAAAAATAGAAAAACCAACTGGATGTTGTGGCATGTACTTGTAGTCCTAGCTACTTGGGAGGCTGAGGCAGAAGGATCGCTTCAGCCTAAGAGAATGAGGTTGCAGTGAGCTGTGATGATGCCAGGGATAACTCTAGCCTGGATGACAAAGTAAGACTCTGTTTCAAAACAACAAAACAAACAAACAAAAAAACCGAAGAGAGGCCACGGCCAGTGAATGGCTTAAGCTCAGGAGTTGAAGACCACCCTGGGAAAGAGCAAGACCCTATCTCTACTAAGAACAGAAAAACTAGGAGGCGCCTGTAGCTCAGTGGGTAGGGCACCGGCCACATAACCGAGGCTGGCAGGTTCAAATGTGGCCTGGGACAGCTAAAACAACAATGACAACTGCAGCAATAACAACAAAAATAAATAAACAAACAAACAAACTAGCCAGGCATTGTGGCATATGCCTATTGTCCCAGCTGCTTGGAAGGCTTATGCAAGAGGATTGCCAAACCCAAGAGTTTGAGGTTGCTGTGAGCTATGATGTCGTGGCACTCTGCCTAGGGCAACAGAGTTAGACTCAGTCTCAAAAATAAAAAAAAAAAACAACACTAAAATATCTAATATAAATATATATGCTATATATATTAAAATATAAATTTATATACATATAATATAAATGCTATATAAGTTGTTACTTTATTGTTTTTTCATTTGTGTTATTTTATTGTATTGTTATTTTGTGGTTTCTATTTATTTATTTATTTATTATTTTTTGAGAGACAGAGTCTCAAGCTGTCACCCTGGGTAGAGTGCCATGGTGTCATAGCTCACAGCAACCTCAAACTTTTGGGCTCAAGAGATTCTCTTGCCTCAGCCTCCCAGGTAGCTGGGACTGTACGCACCTACCACAACGCTGAGCTATTTTTTTTTTTCATTGCAGTTGTCATTGTTGTTTTAGCTGGCCTGGGCTGGATTCTAACCCACCAGCCTTGGTGTACATGGCTGGCACCCTACCCACTGAGCTATGGGAGCCACCTTGGTTTTTTAAAAAAGACCTTTGATCCATAGTTGGTTGAATCTGCTGATGCAGAACCTGTGGATGAAGAGAGATGACTATAACTGTTACCTTTATCCTTTACCCAAGGCATTTAGAACAGTAATTTGAGAGCTCCAGTTGCACAATCGGTTAGCACTTGGTACTGATAATGATAGAACTGTAATTCGAGAAGAGCCAAGAGACCACAGGGAAAAGATGCTGCCTTCCTGGAAGTTGGTGGAGCTGAGTTCTCCCTGGGGAGGAGGACAGATTGGGGATGTTCTGAGACTAGAGATAGACCAGCTTGATCAGGCATTGTAGACCGTCATGTCACCAAGGAGGTCACCAGGGGAGGAGCTGGTGTGCTGCTGCAGGATTCTCAGGCTTGCATCTGGGTATAGAAGAGGGGTGAGCAAGGGGGCCAACACCCCAGCCCAGGCCTTTGTACCCTACCATCAGGCCCTGGCTGTTTTTCTTGGGAGTGCCTAGTCCCCAATTATTTGTGGGGCTTTCACATCCAGCTTCACCTCTGCTTTCCATGGATAAGCTAGACAGATGCCCAGTCAAGGGAGGAAAGAGCCAAGCTGTGAAAGGGGCTGTGGCAGGTGGAGACTTTATTATTTTATGCTCCTTTATGGTCCTAAAGCACTTTTCGCTTTTCACATTTCTATTTTGCATTAGGTCCTCCCATTGTGCCCTGAGTAGGTGGAACAGGTGGTCTCTCCGTACGGAGATAAATGGCAGTGATGCAGCCAGACTCAAACCCATTTTCTGGATGTTCTTTCCTCTAGAAAGAGAGTAAAAGAGTCCTTGGAAAGGATAGTAGCTTTTTTTGTTTTCCTTTTTAAGAGACAGGGTCTCTCCCTGTTGCCCTATTCTTTCTAGGCTGGAGTGCAGGTGGTGTAATCATAGCTCACTGCAGCATCGAGCTCCTGGGCTCAAGAGATTCCCCCACCTCAGCCTCCCAAGTAGCTGGAATTATAGGTGCTCACCACTGCATCTGGTTTTCTTTTTTGTAGAGACAAGGTTTTACTATGTTGCCCAGGCTGATGTCAAACTCCTGGGCTCAAAGGATCC
Organism: Galagoides demidoff; assembly: GCA_963574575.1. Classification (NCBI taxonomy): domain Eukaryota; kingdom Metazoa; phylum Chordata; class Mammalia; order Primates; family Galagidae; genus Galagoides; species Galagoides demidoff. The sequence goes on along the minus strand of CAUYQV010151647.1, from coordinate 2,164 downwards.
TCCCACCACAACCTCCCAAAGTACCAGCATTACAGACACGAGCCATTGGACCCAGCCAGGACAGTGGCTTTATAAGAGAGTCATGTTCTTTAATATCAAAGGCCATGTGTTACATATGACACCTAATTTTATGTAGTTCTATCAGTGTGGAATAAATGTGGTTGTATAATGTCTAAAATAAATTCAGGCCAGCTGGATTGCAGCTTGATTCTTCCTAAAGGGGAAAAGGGGATTGTGCTGCCTAGATCCAGACTCAGCATTTAATGAGTGCCTTCTGTCTACCTCACACTATGCTAAGTGCTTGTGGGATATCAACTTGTGTAATCCTCACAAGGGACATGAGAGTAGCTATGATTATGCCCATTCTATAGGCAAAGACACTGAGGACCAGGAAAATCACAAGATGGGCCATTTGCAGTCACTGTAGGGAACGAGGCTTGAGAGGAGTATTTAATTGAAAGATAGAGTTTTAAGTCAGACTCTTGTGACTGTTAGACCTCAGGCAGATCATTTGAGGGAGACTGTGGGATTGGCTCCCTGGATATAAAACATCAGGGGTTTTGAGGAGCAAAGTCCTGAACTTTAGAGCACCTGGTGGGAAGGCAGGGGGACATGGGGGGAGACCCAGAGCAACGCAAGAGGAAGATCCTGACTTCAGAAGGGGTGGGCAAGGATCGTCATGGGCCCCAGCATCTCCAGGGGAACAGTGACCTGAAAAAGCCCCAAGGAAGCCCACAGAGGAACCGCCCTCTTCTGCCTCCTGAGTTTGACAGGCATTTGTTTTCAATAGTGTTTTGCAATAACTTTGCACCTTGGCAGAAATCAAACCAGAGTGACTCCTGCCTGTAATTGGTATAGGCCTTTTCCGGTTCTGGTGTGGGTGAGTAGGCCACTTTCTTTGTGTTTAAACTCTTCCCCCAAGTATGTCTGATCCCATGCCTACCCCCTACCATACATACAAAGAGCAAAGGCTCTGACCCGGCCTTAAACGATGTGTGTAAAAATACTGGGGTTGAGCCATTTCCTGCTGCTTCCGTTGTTGCATGGTGATAAGACAAAGGGACTCAGCTGTGGGACCGAGATCCTCCAACAGGCTGAGGGGGCCAGGCTGCAGGAGAGCTGGGCTACAGGGCCTGCCACTTTCATCCGACCTTGCATTTCCCATCTTTCCTATCTTCTATGACCTTTCCTTCCTTTCTCTCCCTCCTCCTCCCCTGTTCTCTTTTCCTGTCCTGTCTCCCCAAGTTTTGTGCCACCCTGATGTCCTCAGGAAGCCCGACTGCCCTGTGGGGAGTAAAGGGGGCTGTCATTTCCTTCCTGCGCATTCACCCCCTTCAAAGCTGACACCCTCAGGCCCCCAGACTGGTCCCTGCTTCCCTTGGGGCTTCAGTCCTTGGGGACCTGGCTGCACAGGTGGGTGAATGTGCGCCTCTCCCAGTTCTGAGAAACTGGGAAGGGCTGTGTGCGCCTGCCATCATGAAGCGAAAGAGGTTGCTGACCACTCTGGAGGGCTGGAAGGTAATGAGGGACCCCTGAGAGGTGTTAGCAGAGAGGAGGTGGCCTGCTGGGGAGGGCAGGGAGGTGTGGTGCCAAAGTGTAGGCTGTTTCCAGGGAGATACCTGCTCAAGGCAGGAGCCTGTGGGGAGGTTGAGAGAGAGTTTGTTGCATTGGTGAGAAATCAGACCCTGAGGTTTCAGTGAGGCTTCAGACCTGCTTGGTCCGTGGGCAAAGGCAAAGGTCCGTGGTCCAAGGGCAGCTTGGGGAGCATTGAGAGTTCTGGGCTGGAGGTTCTGTCTTTTCCTAGCTGTGTGTCCTTGAGCAAGTTGTTCGACTTCTCTGTGCCAAAGGAGGATCAGGTCTGCCTAGATTGCATTTGAGGGATTCGTAGGGATGTGTAGAGAGCAGAGATAAGACCCCTTTGTAAAAAGCAAATATACAGCCATAAGGGAATGCTGCTGTGGTGGTGGTTGTATTCTTTTGAACTCTTTCTTTTCTTTCTTTTTTTTTTTTTTTTTTTTGAGATGGAGCCTCAAGCTATCCCCCTGGTTAGAGTGCCATGGCATCACAGCTCATAGCAACCTCCAACTCCTGGGCTCAAGCGAGTCTCCTGCCTCAGCCTCCCAAGTAGCTGGGACCACAGGCACCCGCCACAACGCCCGGCCAT
>CAUYQV010151646.1:0-18900 GCA_963574575.1 Galagoides demidoff | reverse complement strand
GCCACAACGCCCGGCCATTTTTTGGTTGCAGCCATAATTGTTGTTTGGCGGGCCCAGGCTGGGGATTCGAACCCGCCACCTTAGGTGTACGTGGCTGGTGCCTTAGCCTATTGAGCCACAGGCGCCGAGCCGGTTTTCTATTTCTTCATGCATAAATAACAGCAGTTTCCTTACCTATATCAATTATATACCAGTATTTCTATATTATATCTATTATTTCAAATATGCTTCAATGAGGATATACCTACTGATTGTACTGAATCACAGCATTTAATATCCAGAAATCATATAGGTATAGTATTTATTAAGTATTAATTGCACAACTGGAAATAGAGACATTCAAAAGAGAAAAAAAATCACTAGTGATTGAGAATGAAAACATAAACAGAAGACATAGGAAGAAATAATGAACTAAATGTTAAAGGTTGGACAGAAGTTTGAAATACAGGAAATATCACTGGCAGAAAAAGGAGAGAGATCTTCCAAGAAACAGCCTCATTTAACAATAACTGAAATAATGAGAAATAATATAACATAGGTTATAAAAATGGTTAATACAAATTTGAGGTGTAACGATGATTCCAAAATTAGAACCAAAATGGCTGATCACACAGTATGTATTAGAATCAGGAAAGATTATGGTCTTTGACATCATATAGGCATGGTTTGGATCACCAATTCTCTTTCTTTTCTTTTTTGCAGTTTTTGGTAGGGGCTAGATTTGAACCCACCACCTCCAGCATATGGGGCCGGTGCCCTACTCCTTTGAGTCACAGGCACTGCCCTCTTTCTTTTTTTTTTTTTTGAGACAGTGTCTTACTATGTGGCCCTTGGTAGAATGCTGTGATGTCACAGCAACCTCAAGCTCTGGGGCTTAAGCAAGTCTCATGCCTCAGCCTCCCAAGTAGCTGGGACTACAGGCGCCTGCCACAGTGCCTGGCCTTTTCGGTTTTTTTGGTTGCAGTTGTCATTGTTGTTTAGCAGGCCCAGGCTGGGTTGGAACGCACCAGTCTCAGTGCCTCAGTGTACGTGGCTGGTGCCCTACTCACTGAGCTATGGGTGCTGAGCCATTTGAATCACCAATTCTATCAGTGACCTTGAGCAAACTAAATAATTTTTTTTGAGACAAGTTTCACTATGTCGCCCTCGGTAAAATGCAACCTCAAACTCTTGGGCTCAAGCGATCCTCTTGCTTCAGCCTCCCAGGTAGCTGAGACTACAGGTGTCTGCCACAACACCCAGCTAGTTTTTGTATTTTAGTAGAAGCAAGGTCTTGTTCTTGCTCAGGTTGGTCTTGAGCTCAAGCAATCCACTTACCTTGGCCTCTCCAAGTGTTAGGATTACAAGGACTGAGTCACCGCACCCAGCCTAACTTTTGAGAACATCTTTCCTAATCCATAAAATAAGTACAATACTAGATAGATATCACAGTGCTAACAGAACTAAATAACACCAGTAAAAACATCTAATACTAGCTAGCATTCTATAGAGATTATATAAATGTTATTGATTTATGTTGCCAATGTTGCTGTTTTCCTTGTCACCTTGTCCTCTTTCTCATTCAAATACTATCACTTCCTCAAAATCTTTCCAATACCTTGCTTACTCCAAACCCAAAAGCTATTCTGGAATGGATCACAACACTTACAATTGCAAACACAGACTTCAGTAGCAGTCACTTTAGCGGTCTCACCAGTTCTAATCTTAACCTTTTTTTCAGGTTACCAAAGCATATTATCAAAATTAATTTTCCTATTATAGTGTTTTAATTATCTTCCTGCCCCACTCAGAAAATTTATGGTTCACCAAGGCAAAGAGATTGACTCCAAGCTCCTAAGTCTAGGCCAACCCAATCTCTACAAACTTGTATCTCAGAACTTCCAAACAGAATGCTTCCCTTAAGGCAGGATGCTCACTTCATTGTCTCTAGGTATTTACCTTCTAATCCTCTGAGTTGGTTTATTTACCTTCTAATCCTCTGAGTCACTTAAAGGGTTATGATGTATTTTTCTCTTTCTTTTAAATGGAGAACATTTAAAAATGGAGAAATTGGCTTGGAACCTGTGGCTCAAGTGGCTAAGGCACCAGCCACATACACCTAAGGTGGAGGGTTCGAATCCAGCCCAGGCCTGCCAAACAACAATGATGGCTGCAACCCAAAAATAGCCAGGCGTTGTGGCAGCTGCCTGTGGTCCCAGGTACTTGGGAGGCTGAGGCAGGAGACTCGCTTAAGCCCAGAAAGTAGCTGTGAGCTATGATGCCACGGCACTCTACCTAGGGCGACAGCTTGAGGCTCTGTCTCAAAAAAAAAAAAAAAAAGGAAAAATTTTCAAAGGAAAGAAGATAAACATGAGAACACTCCAAGAAAGATAGAAAGGAAAGCTCTCCACAAATCCTGCACTCAATAGACATTTATGGACACCCTATTATGTTATCAGGCAAAAGAGCATAGAACAGGGAAAATCAGACATTATTGCTCATTTTAAAGCTCTTAATCTAATGTTTCCCAACTCTGAAACTTTCAAAACTTTCAAAGACTTCTGACTCCAAACCCACGCACCTAGACCACTAGGAACACACTGAGTAATGTACGAACACCACTAAGTATAAATATATTTCATGTTATATATTCCATATAGAACAAAATTTATTTTTAAAGAAAAAATATTTAAGCTAAATGAGCCCCCAAATAGCCCTTCCTAAACGTAACTAATTTATTTTCGATGTCCTTTACAGGTAGTGGTAGAGGGAAAAAAAATTCATGCCTTTGAATCTTCTGGGATGTCTGAGACAAAAATATGCATCCTTGACATATTATTTTAAGCTAAGGTTACAGGAGAAACAGTACATTCAAGGAGGGCTTCTGACCTTCTCTTTTCCTTTTTTCCTCTTTCCATTTATTTACTTATTTATTTACACTTCAGAATATTACAGGGGGACATGTGTTTTGCTTATATGAATTGCTTTTGTACAGTTTGAGTCAGATACTGCGCATTGTGCCCGTTAGGTGTGAATTTACCATGATCCCCTTATCCTACCACCTAAATTTTACTACTGTTGAGTTTTACTAACAAACGTGCACATAGATGGTGGTTGATTAGTTCTAGTTTAATAATGACTATAAATGGTCATTTGTTTTTCTATTCTTGCCATACTTCACTTAGAAGAATGGTCTCTAGCTCCATACAAGTTTACAAAAGGTTTGTTTTTCTATTCTTGCCATACTTCACTTAGAAGAATGGCCTCCAGCTCCATACAAGTTTACAAAAGGTAATGTCTCACTCTGTCACCCTGGGTATAGTGCCATGGCATCATAAATCACAGCAACCTCAAACTCTCGGGCTCAAGTGATCCTCTTGCCTCAGTCTCCTAAGTAGTGGGGACAAGAGGGTCCTGCCAGAATGCCCAGCTAGTTTTCCTATTTTTAGTAGAGACAGAGTCTTGCTCTTGCTCAGGCTGGTCTCCAACTGCTGAGCTCACGTGATCCACCGGCCATGGCCAACCAGAGTGCTAAGATTACAGGCGTGAGCCACGCTCCCGGACAAGATTTGCTGTTAATAACTAAACTGGACAGCAGTCATAAACATTAGACTGTGCCACACAAATCTGATATACAGTCTTCCACCTGGGATAGTAAATCCCCAATATTTTCTATTCTAATTTAATGGGTATAATATTAAACTAGGAATCAGTTAAAGTAATTCAACCTTTAAATTTTTTACTGAAGAGTCATTAAAAAAAGGCTTACAATCTCCTCATTTCAGTTTTTTCAATTCTAGATATTTTATAGAGCACTGTGAATATTCTGGAGGATGCTACATGAAGAATTATTTTTGAAGTTTGTATTTAATTTTGGCATATGTTGCCACTTACATAGTCAAGACAGATGTCCCCAATCTATCATGATATTCTTTTCTGCTAAAAATGAAACTGCAATCACATCTCATATATAAAATTCAATTCCAGAAGAAAAGACATGTAAGCAAATAATAAACATAGGTCAAAAAATATAATATCAGAGTCAAAGAAATCAGGAAAAACATTAAAAAAAAAAAGACTTCAAATAGTAAAAGTCCATTCTATTTACCTAGAAACATTTAAAAACCACATGCAAGGAACCTGTTGGCTCTTTACCTGATAATGTCGTAACAAAGTTTAAACTTAAAAAGAAATGAGAAGCCCAAATAACCAATAATAAAATTGAAAAGAATCATACTTACTTGCTTTCTTCATCCAAAAGATGGAGCAGACCTGTTGGTTTTTTGCTAATAAGATTTATGCAACAGGTATTATCAATATAATCTATGTTGTGCCAGCTGATACCTTCAGTTCTATATTCCTCCTAGGAAAGCCAAATGTAAAAATAACAATTTATTCATCTTGCAGAAAATAATGTATATATGAGGTACATATAGATACATATATAGTAATACAGATTGAAAAGGTTTTGCCATGCTTAAAAGAAAAAGTCTAAGCTTCTTTTTACCACCAATTTATACAATAAAAGGATGAATAATTTTGGTTTTACAAATCTTGAGAACAAAGTATATAAATATACATGTGTATGTATGTATGTATGTGTGTATATACACACAGACTTCTTTCAAACTAAATTTTTGGTTAGAATCCTATATCTAAGCCCACTCTAATCAAAATTAGGGCTGGATTTGTTTTAACTGGACTTGTTTTATCACTATGAGATACTTAGACAATGATAAATACACCATGAAGAAATCTAATCTCTCCCACATGACTCAAAGCCATCAAAGAGGACTGCATTGGTTGGATCATCAAAAATGAATTTAGTGAAATCAGAATTTCTGAGAAAAGTGAGCAGTGATCAGAGACATAAATCATATGGAATTCACACATAACTTAAAATCCTTAGAACATTTTTTTAAAAAAGAAAAGCTTTCAAATTCCAAGATTAAAAATCTCAAATCTCAGGTCTTGAGCAACTATTTAAAATACTCTTATGAAGCACTTATTTTTTTTCTTATTCTTTCTCTGTACAGGTAAATATTCTTTTATTCATCCCTTTGATTGCTTTACTGTTTAGATTTTTTTTAGAAAGATATACCTGAAAATGTAAAGATGATACTTTTCTACAATGCAGTGATAATTCGGTGCCAGGTAAGATAACTGGTTTATCTAATGGTTTTAGCAATCACAAATAATTACACACAAAAATTAATTCTTTGCAAATATGTTGGTTTTGCAAAACAGTGATTCTGTAATTCTATCCTAGTGTATTTATCTTATAAAGAATAATAAACCCTATGATAGACTACGGTTACCCTATCGGGAAAGGTAAATGCTTAATTTTTCCTGCTTAAGAATTTCACAAGAAATTGTTACATTAAGGTTACTTCCAAACTGTAGTACAAAAGGATCCCCTCCCCAGCTCTTCTTTTTTACAGCATGAATAATAAGCATCCTAAATATCATGAACATAATGATTTTTGCAGACTTTACTAGAAGTCTAAAAGTCCTCTCCTCATCCTTTCTTCTCAAAGACCACCCAAACACTCCCAGCTTATAAGTATTATCTAAATGAAGTCACATAATACATACTTTTTGTCTTCTTGTTTTCTACTCAACTAATATTTCAGAGACACATCCATTTTATTGGATGCCCTAGAGTTCATTGACTTTAACTGCTGTAGGACAGACGCTGTGAAACAACACAATTCCTCGCTTATATATTGTCTGTGGCTATTTTCTCAATGATAGCAAAGTTAAGACCACATGATGAAATAAACTAGAAAACATATTTATCTTCCCCTTTACAGAAAAAATATGCCACATGCCGCTACAAAGCATTAATTCTAAAACTTTAATGTACCACAGGATCACATGAATGGCTTATTAAAACATAGACTGTTAGGTCCCATGCCCAGAATTTCTGAAAAAGTGTAGAGTACTTAGAATTTTCATTTATAAATAGTTCCCAGGTGATGCTTATGATACTAATGAGGGGAGGGAAGAAACACTTTCAGAAACACACCATAGTGTATTCCATTGTATTTAAACACAATAACTTATTCACCCTTTCTATTGATAGACATTGTACTGATTTCTGAATTATGGTCCTTACAAGACAGCAATGCCATAGAATCCATTTCTACAGAAGACTCTGTGTGTCATTTATATATATTGAGTGTATATTTAACTACACTCAAACAGTTTTCTGAAGTGGTTGTACCAATCTGTATAACCACTACCAGTGTATAGTAGTTTCCTTATCGACATATCTCTCCACCACTTGTATTATCAGCCTTTCCATTTCAGCCATTCTAGTGAATGCCTAAAGGTATTTCACTTTGGTTTTAATTTTAATGTCCCTGAATAATAAGGGAAAAACATTTTCCCTTGTTTACTGCCCATTTGGACATCCCATTGAATGAGACACTTATGTTCACGATAAAAATTCTTAGCAAATATCCTTGTCTTTGGCTTATACTGTTCTTTATAGAGAAGTTTTTAATTATATATTCAATCTCTTTAATAGTTACAGAACAGATTTTTCTATTTATTTTGTGTCTGTTCCAAAAAGTTATTTTTTTGTATCATTTAATAAGTCTACTTATTGACTAACATTAAGTTGTTCAGTGAGTCAGACTATCTTCTTTTTTTTCTCTTTTCTATTTGAGACAGGGTCTCATGCTATCACCTGGGCTGGGAGTGCAATGGTGTCATCATAGCTCACTGCAACCTCAAACTCCTGGGCTTAAGTGATCCTCCTCTGCCTCAGGCTTCCAACTAGTTGGATAAGCATACAACTAGTATGAGCCAACTTTTTTTTTTTTTTAAGAAGGGGTCCTCTTGGCTTGGCGCCTGTGGCTCAATCGGCTAAGGCGCCAGCCACGTACACCTAAGGTGGCGGGTTCAAATCCCCAGCCTGGGCCCACCAAACAACAATAATGGCTGCAACCAAAAAATGGTCGGGCATTGTGGCGGGCGCCTGTGGTCCCAGCTACTTGGGAGGCAGAGGCAGGAGACTCGCTTGAGCCCAGGAGTTGGAGGTTGCTATGGGCTGTGATGCCATGGCACTCTACCCAGGGGGATAGCTTGAGGCTCCGTCTCAAAAATTAAAAAAAAATAGAAATAAAAATAAAAAAGAAGGGGTCCTCTTGCTCAGACTGCTTGAACTCCTGGCCTCAAGCAATCCTCTCATCTTGTCCTCCCAAAGTGCTGGGATTACAAAGCACGAGCAACCATGCCCAAACTTTATTATCTTCTTAATATGTGTAAAATCAACAATGCTACCCTCTTTATCACAGAGATTCTAGTTACTTATTTTCCTCTCTGTTTCTCTATGCTTCTCTTTTCCTCTGTCTCTCCTCCTGATGAATTACTTCAGGTATTTATCAAAGTTACTAAACTTTTTAAAATACTACTTTTAGTGCTTGATTCTCTCCCATGGTATATTTGCTTTCACTTTTATGTAATTTATTCTTTTATTTTATTATTTTCGCCCCTCTAGCTTCCTTTGGTTTAAGTTTGCTCATCTTTTTCCAATTTGTTCCGAGGGAGCATTGATTTTTTTTTTTTTTGGGGGGGGGGCAGGTCTGAGTTTGAATCTGTCACCTCCAGCATACAGGGCCAGCACACTACCCTTTTAAGCCACAGGCACCACCCCTGGGAGCATTGATTTTTGACATTACAATCTTCTAACAGCTATAAAATCTTCCTCTACAACTTTATTATATTTTTATTACAAGTTAATGTGAGGGTACAAACAACCAGGTCACAATATTTTAATGTGTTAGGTAGAGTCCCTTCTGAAGTTGTTTCTCACACCCAAAAGGTGTGCCATACACCCCTATATTGTTAGTACCCCAAACACCCCCTCCTTCATTCCCACATACATCATCTACAGGCTCCATGTTAGTATTGAGTACATCTGACATTTGCTTTTCCAATCTTGTGGTACTTTACTAAGAAGAATGTGTTTCAACTCCATCCAGGTTAACACAAAAGATGTAAAATCACCATCTTTTATGGCTGAATAGTATTGTATTCCATGCTTTACATATACCACAGTTTATTGATCCATTTCTGAATGCATGGACATTTAGGTTATTTCTATATCTTGGAGATTACAAATTGAGCTGCAGTAAACAATCTAGTCCAAATGTCTTTATGAAAAAAGGATTTTTTTTTTCTGGGTAGATGCTTAGTAGATGGGATTGTTGGGTCAAATGGGACATCTAATTTGAGTTCTTTGAGGATTCTCCATAATTCTTTCCAAAGAGGCTATTTTAGTTTGCAGTCCCACCAATAGTGCAAAAGTGTTCCCCTCTCTCCATATCTGTACCAGCATCTGCTACTTTAGGACTCTGTGATGTGAGCTAATCTTACTGGAGTTAGCCAATATCTCAGGGTGGTTCTGACTTGCATTTCTCTGATAATTTGGGATGATAAACATTTTTCATGTGTTTGTGGGCCATTCGTCTATCATCCTCAGAGAAGGTTCTGTTGACCAGTGATAAACGGGATTGTTTGCTAATTTTTTAATTTTTTGTTGTTGTTGATTGAGTTTTCTATAGAGCCTAGTTATTAAGACTTTGTCAGATTTGTAACATGTAAATATCTTCTCCCATTCTGAAGGCTGTCTATTTGCTTTAATTGTTGTTTCCTTAGGTGTGCAAAGCTCTCAGTGTAATTAAGTTCCATTTGGGGGGGGGGGGGTTGTTGTTGCAATTGCCACAGAAGTCTTCTTCATAAAATCTTTCCCCAGGCTGGCATCCTTAAGAGTTTTTCCCACATTTTCTTCTCAGATTTTTTTTTTTTGAGACAGTCTCATTTTGTCACCCCCAATAGAGTGCTGTTGTGTCATAGTTCACAGCAATCTCAGACTCCTGTGCTCAAGCAATTTCCTTACCTCAGCCTCCTGAGTAGCTGGAGTTATAGGTGCTTGCCACAAGGCCCAACTATTTTTTAGTGGCAGGGTCTCGCTCTAGCTCAGGCTGGTCTCAGATCTATGAGCTCAGGCAATCCACCCACTTTCAGCCTCCCAGAGTGCTGGAATTACAAGCATGAGCCACCGCATCTAGCCTTCTTCTTGGATTTTTATCATTTCATGCCTCAGATTTACATCATTTATCCACCTTGAATCAATTTTTCTAAGTGGTGAAAGGTGTGGGTTTAATTTCAGTCTTTTACAAGTGATTATCCTGTTCTCCCAGCACCATTTATTGAATAGGGATTCTTTTCCCCAGTGTATGCTTCGCTTTGGTTTATCAGAGATCAAATAGCTGTAAGAGACTGGTTTCAGATCTTGGTTTTCTATTCTGTTCAATATGCCTATGTCTCCATTGTTGTACCAATACCATGCTGTCTTGATCACTGTAAACTTGTAACATAACCTGAAGTCTGGTGGAGTGCTATCTCTGGCTTTGCTTTTATCACTAAAAACTTTTATCACTAAAAAGCCCTTGGCTATATGGGCTTTTTCTGGTTCCATGTGAAACAAAGAACTATTTTTTCTAGTTCTTCAAAGTATGACATTGGTATTTTAATGGAGATTGCACTGAATCTGTAGATTGCTTTGGGAAGTATAGACATTTTAACAATGTTGATTCTTCCCAGCCAGGACCATGATATGCTCTTCCATTTGTTAATATCCTCTGCTACTTCTTTTTCTTAGGGTTTCATAATTCTCTTTGCAGAGGTCCTTCACCTCTTTTGTTATGTATATTCCTAGATACTTCATTGTCTTCGAAGCTACTGTGAAGGGAATCCTGTCTTTGATTAGTTTCTCAACTTGGCTGTTATTAGCATATACAAAGGCCATGGATTTGTGGACATTGATTTTACACTCTGAGACTTTACTATATTTCTTAATCACTTCCAAGAGTCTTGTGGCTGAGTCTCTGGGGTTCTCTAAGTATAAGATCATATATTCAGCAAAGAGTGAGAGTTTAGCCTCCTCTGTCCCCATTTGGATGCCCTTTATATCCTTCTCTTGCCTGATTTCATTGGCTAGAACTTTCAGCATTATGGTGAATAGCAGTAGTAACAGAGGACATCCTTGTCTGGTTCCAGTTCTAAGTAGAAACGCTTTCAGTTTTATTCCATTCAGTATATTAGCTGTGGGTTTGTCATAGATGGCTTCAATTAGTTTAAGGAAAGTATCACTTATGCCTATATTCTTAAGCGTTCTTAACAGAAAAGGATGCTGAGGCTCGGCACCTGTGCTCATGTGGCTAAGGCGCCAGCCATATACACCTAAGGTGGTGGTTCGAATCCAGCCCAGGCCACCAAGCAACAATGATAGCTGCAACCAAAAAACAGCCGGGCATTATGGCGAGTGCCTGTGGTCCCAGCTACTTGGGAGGCTCGCTTGAGTCCAGGAGTTGGAGGTTGCTGTGAGCTGTGATGCCATAGCACTCTACCCAGGGGGACAGCTTGAGGCTCTGTCTCAAAAAAAAAAAGAAAAAGAAAAGGATGCTGAATTTTATCAAATGCTTTATCTACATCTACTGAGAGGATCATATGGCCTTTGTTACCTTTTCTGGAAGTCTAAATACTTCTATTGATATGGTGAATTACATTTATGGATTTACATATGTTAAACCAGCCTTGCATCCTAGGATGAAGCCTACTTGATGATGATGTATAATTTTTTTCATGTGTAGCTGTAATCTACTGGCTGAGATTTTGTTGAGTATTTTGCATCTATATTCATTAGTGAAATTGGTCTAAAGTTCTTTTACTGCTTTGGTATCACAGTGATATTTGCTTCATAGAACATTTTGTGGAAGATTCTTTCCTTCTCAATGATTTGGAATAGTTTCTGCAGTATGAGTACAAGCTCATCTTTGAAGGCTGGACAGAAGTCTAGTGTGAAGCCATTTGGTCTAGGGCATTTTTTGTTGGAAGATTATTATTGTTTCTTGATCTTAGTGCTTGATATTGCTTTGTTCAAGAAATTTATTTCTTCTTGGTTAAGTCTAGGGAGAGGATGTGATTCCACGTATTGGTCCACTTCCTCCACACTGTCAAATTTCTGGGCATAGAGTTTCTTGCACTAGTCAGAGATAATCTCTTATATTTCACTACAACCTCAAACACCTGGGCTCAAGCAATACTCCTGCCTCAGCCTCCCAAGTAGCTGGGACCACAGGCACAAATCACCACACCTGATTAATTTTTCAATTTTTGGTCAAGTCAAGGTCTTACTCTTGCTCAGAGTAGTCTCAAACTCTCAGCCTCAAGTGAATGATAAGATTATAGGCATGAGCCAGCCAGCCATCATGCTTACACCACATCTATACTGTACCATTTCTGTGTCTGGATAACATTTATACACACAAACTTAACATTGTGTTACAACTGCCTATAGTATTCAGTAGAGCAACATGCTGCCCATGTTTGCAGACTAGGAGCCTAAATGTGTAGTAGGCTATGCCATGTAGTAGGTTTGTGTAAACATGCTCTGTGATATTCGAACAACAAAGAATCACCTATCAATGCATTTCTCAGAACACATGCCTATTGTTAAGTGACACACGACTAAAACTTGGGTTCACAGACTATCTCAACTGTTCTTTAGTCCATCTTCCACAATTCCAATTCAAGTCTCCTAATTAATATATTTCAAGTAGTTCCTTGCTCTGTAGAAGAAAAAATCTTTATTTTCTCTGCATGACATGCAAGGTCCCAGTTTGGAGTATAATGTTACCTTTACCTAAAATACCTTTCCTCACTAACAATCCAATCCAACTTGTTCAAAACTATACCCCAGAGTCACCTCTATGAAACCTTTGTAGACTTCTAGGCAGTTCTAATCAACTTCATCCTTTGTATAAGTACTCTACCTTCTGATTACAGCATTTATCATCTTGCATGGCAATTACTGTATCTCTCTCCCATCCCAACGTACCTATTATAATATTCCTTTTGGACAAAATTTAGAACTGAACCATAATAAACATATTCAAGATTTTCCCTATAGCATCTTTGATGCTTCGTTTTTATCATCTTTTTTCTGAAACTGATTTTGTATTCAACTGAATTTTACAAATAATCACTGGGTACCCATCTCATATTAGGTATCGATGCACATATAAACAAGAAACTTAATATTTAAACTGTCTTAAATCTCTTATTAGCAGCAAATCCATTTTAAGTGGAAAAGCTAGGAAAGGGAAAAAAAGGAAAAATAGTATAGATGGGCTGATAAAGAGGCATACCCACTAGATCAAAGGCATTACATCAAAGGCATACCCACTAGATCACAAAATACAGAAAACTTGAGAACAAAAAGTTATAGCACAAAACTATAAAATTCAGAGTAGCAAGCAAATGAGGAACACCCACCCCTAGAAGTTGTGAACACATTTTCTATAAACTGTAGGGGTTTATTTTTATGTAACACACTTATGGCCAAGGCATTTTTTATGGCTCTCCATGTCTAATTTAGACTTCTGGAAAAGGTAAGAATAGTTTCAGTTCACAAAAAAAGAATACACTTCTTTTTCAAAAGCAATTTAACCAGTCTTCTATTTAACAGTCCACAGAGCAACTGATACTTTGCTCTGTAAAACTGAGAACACACTCAACAAAAGGTATTCTGTCACTCCTCCAACACATAAGCAAGAGATAAAATATTTTCACTTAGTATGTTAAGACCCCTAGCATGAATCAACAGACTAAGACAGCAATCTCATGTTAGCTTTTAGTTGAAAGCAAAAATTACGGAGCCATGTGTTAAAGCTTGAACACTAGTTTTAGGCATCACCTATAAAATTAGAATACATGTGTAGCTAAAAGCTCATGTGCTTAAAAGTTTCAGCATTTGGCTCAGCACCCGTAGCATAGTGGTTACGGCACCAAGCACATATACCAAGTCTGATGGGTTCTAACCCAGCCTGAGCCAACTAAAACAACAATGACAACTGCAACAAAAAACAGCCACATGTTGCGGTGGGCGCCTATAAACCTAGCTACTTGGGAGGCTTAAGCAAGAGAATCGCTTAAGCCCAAGAGTTTGAGGTTGCTGTGAACTGTGATGCCACAGCCCTCTACTGAGGGCAACACAGTGAGACTCTATCTCAAAAAAATAAATAAATAAAATAAAAGTTTTAGCATTCATCAAGGTAGCCAGGACTAATACTGTTATGCTACTGTTAACCATTATGCCCTTTAAGCAAAAGAAAAATGCTTAAAGCTAAGAAAGAGTGCAACAAGCTCAAATGACGGAGGGCTTAGTGACAGAACTTTTCTCCCCCCTTAATTTATAGACCTGCTAAGCACTACTGTAGTTGTTTTGTTCATTCTCCCTTCTTCGTCATTTCTCTTAAATTGAGCACGATGAACCCTGGCTATCTATCCCTATATCCTCATCCACAAATTGAAATTCTAGGTTACAATCTCAGTGTGTGCTGGTTTCAACTTAGAGAACAAACCCACATTTTCTTTGACCCTTCCTTTACCCTAATAATTCTTATGGAAATAGAAAGTTAACTGTTTTTTAACTGTTTTTATATGAACCTAAGAAAATCTTAGGATTCTCAGAAGAAATACCTAGTTACCCACTTAGTCTACCTATGCTGTTCTATTTCTTTGTGTCCACACTCTATGTTGACTCCAGATTCTATTAATAAGCTTCTCTGTCCCATCCTGGCACTAAGAAATCAAAGCAATCAAACAAGCATACAGTGGGCCCTCCATATCCATGAAGGAATGGTTCCAGCATCCTGCACTACAGGTACCAATCCACAGATGCTCAAGTCCCTTATACGAAATAGCTTACTACAGTCGATCCTCTGTATCCACAGGTTTGTATCTGTTTAGTTTCAACTTTGGATCTTAAACTTGCACATATGTAAGGCTGACTGTACTTACTATTACACACAATGACCAAGTCCATCATAGCAATTAAAAATCAATACCACCAACAAAAATTCAAAACAAATCTATGCATCTCTTCATTCAAAGCGGCACTCAAATAAGCACATATTAGCAAATCTACATGGGACTATAAAATCCTATGTGACATGGCTCAAAACTATGCTCTAATTTGTCATCTGCTTATAATAAGTGCACACAATATCTACAATGAAACACAAAGTTTTAAATACTTACATGAATATGACTCAAAAACCTGTTGGAGGGAGTCAAGCATTACACATATTTAAAGTACTCACTTGCTCCAGTTTAAAGATATGTTGGTTAAAGTAGTGCTGTAAACGTTCATTAGCAAAATTAATACAAAACTGTTCAAAGCTGTTATTTTCATAATCTTCAAACCCAAAAATATCCAGAACACCAATGGACAAAGTCTACAAAACAATAGAAAATTAAGATTAAAAAATGATGCTAAAATGTACGTTATGAATAATATCCACAATATAACTTAACAAAATGTTCAAGTCCTCTATAGCAATGGAGAGGGGATTGTGTGGGGTCAGTATTCAACCAAGATATACCATCAATTACAAGTATTTTAGTTTTCTGAACAGTAGAGGTTGTATGATTCTATTTATACTTTAAAAAGTAACTCCTCCTAATAACCAGAATCCATAGAGAACTTAAACGTATTAGCAAGAAGAAAACGAGTGATCCCATCTCAGGGTGGGCAAGGGAATTGAAGAGAAATTTCTCTGAAGAAGATTGGCACACAGCCTACAGATATATGAAAAAATGCTCACCATCCTTAATCATCAGAGAAATGCAAATCAAAACTACTTTGAGATATCACCTAACTCCAGTAAGATTACCCATATCACTAAATCCCAAAACCAGAGATGCTGGCATGGATGTGGAGAAAAGGGAACACTCCTACACTGCTGGTGGGAATGTAAACTAATACGTTCTTTTTGGAAAGTCATCTGGAGAACACTTAGAGAACTAAAAATAGGCCTGCCATTTGACCCTGGAATTCCTTTTTTAGGTATATTCCCAGAAGACCAAAAATCGCATTACAACAAAGATATTTGTATCAGAATGTTTATTGCAGCCCAATTAATAATTTCCAGGACATGGAAGAAGCCGAAGTGCCCATCGATCCACGAATAGATCAACAAACGGTGGTATATGTACACCATGGAATACTATGCAGCCATAAAGAAAGATGGAGACTTTATGTCCTTCATATTCACATGGATGGAGCTGTAAAATGTTCTGAGCAAAGTATCACAAGAATGGAGGTAAAATTATCCAATGTACACACCCCTATTATGAAACTAATTTATACCTTTTATATGAAAGCTATAACCTAATAACAACCTCAAAGGACTAAGACAGTAGCCCCATATACCGGAGGCGACAGGTTCAAACCCCACCCTGGCCAAAAACTGCAAAAAAAAAACCCAGATGTATGGTCTGAGTTTCTGTATCCAATCAGCCAATCTGTTTCTCTTTAGAGGACAATTTAACCCATTCACATTGATTGAAATTATTGATAAGCCTGGTAGAATTTTGGGCATTGAGTTGCTCGAAAGTCCAGTAGACATTTTTAATCCTTTCGCTACTGCGGAAGTTGGAATGTGATCAAATGTTTCTGAGTTGGTTTACGTTTGTGGTGGAGGATTGCACTAGTCAGTACGGATTATAGGTTTGAGAATTTCCTGGAGAACTGGTTTAGTTATGGCAAATTTCTTCAACATGTGAATGTCATTAAAGTATTTAATTTCTCCATCGTAGATAAAACTCAGTTTAGCCGGATACAAAATCCTGGGTTGAAAGTTAGTTTGTTTTAGTAGATTAAAAGTTGATGACCATTCTCTTCTAGCCTGAAAGGTTTCAGCTGAGAGATCTGCAGTCATCCTATTACTCTTCTGCTTTTAGGTTATATTTTTCTTACGTCTGAGTGCTTTCAGAAATTTCTCTTTCATCTTAACTTTAGTGCAGTTAATTATGGTGTGCCTGGGGGATGTCTTGTTCTAGTTGAGTCATGCTGGAGTTCTGAAACTATCTGCTATCTGAATTTCAAAATCTCTTGGCATGTCTGGAAAGTTCTCTTTCATAATTTCATGAAGAAGAGTCTCTGTCTTTTGTGAAGCAACTTCATCGCCTTCACAGATTCCTATGAGGAGAACATTAGTTTTTCATAAGTTATCCGAGAACTCTCTGAGAGTAAGATCCATTTTTAATCGCCCTTTCTTTTGGTCTTTGCACTCCTGGGTTTCTTCAAAAGGTTTGTCTTCAATTTCAGAGATCTTTTCTTCTGTGTGTTATGGAGGGATTCCACAGTTTCTTTCAGATCCTTGAGGGCTGCAACCTCATGCCTCAGTGTTTCAAACTCTTTGGTCATTTTATCTTTGAAATCGTTGAATTCATGAGACATCTTTTGAATAATTTCTTGAAATTATAATTGCTTCTTTTCTTTCATTCTGTAAATCTCATTTGCTATCCAAATTCTGAATTTGATTTCTGACATCTCAGCCATTTGCTTGTGGATGGGATCTTCAAATGGTTCTGCTCCATCCTTCTTTCGGGGACTTGATCTATTCTGGTTGTTCTAGTTACCAGAGTTTTTCCACTGATTCCGCCCCATGGTGAGTTTGCACCATTTGGAGACTATTCCAAAACCCTTCAGCCTGTGGCTGCCACTGGCAAAGACCCAAATGGCAGGCACTGGAGTGGGATGTGCTGGTCAAACAGTCTTCAGGGTGCCTCGCTGAGGTGCCCAGATCATTGCAGCCAAGTGGCAGCCGCTGCAGGGGGATGCGCAGGTCGAACAGTCTTCAAGGCTCCCGGCTCGGGTGCCCAGGGGGCTGTGGCCAAACGGGGGCAGCCTAAGGATATGCACTCGTCAAACAGTCCTCAGCACATCTGGTGTGGGTCAAATTGTCCTTAGGGGGGCCATTCAGGTGCCCCAGGTACGGTGGCCAATCAGCAGGAGCCGCAGGGGGACGTGCGGGTCAAACAGTCCTCAGGGCGCCTCACTTGGGTGTCTGTAGGTTGCTTTCTAGGAAACACAACTTGCCTCAGCAGAGATGTCCTGCAGATGTCTTTTTTATCTCTCAGCTGGGCTCCTCGTCTTCAACTTTGTTGGACTTTTTTGTGGACTTTACCCTTCCCTCTGGATGGGAGCTTCTGTCGTAAGCTGGTACCTGTCAGCCATCTTGCTCCTCCCCCCCACTTTATATTTGTTAAGGGCAATACTCAATATGATGAGATCTCAATTATCAATATCTATGCACCCAACCAGAATGCACCTCAATTTATAAAAGAGACTCTAACTGGCATGAGTAACTTGATCTCTCCCAGTTCCATCATAGTCGGAGATTTCAACACTCCTCTGGCAGTGTTGGACAGATCCTCCAAAAAGAAGCTTAGCAAAGAAAATTTAGATTTAAATTTAACTATTCAACTTTTGGACCTAACAGACATCTACAGAACTTTTCATCCTAACAAAACTGAATACACATTTTCCTCATCAGTCCATGCAACATACTCCAAAATTGATCATATCTTAGGTCATAAGTCTAACCTCAGTAAATTTAAAAAAAATATGAATTATTCCATTCATCTTTGCAGACCATCATGGAATAAAAGTGGAACTCAGTAACAACAGGAATTTGCAGTCTCATACAAAAATATGGAAGCTAAATAACCTTATGCTGAACAATAGATGGGTCAAAGACAAGATCAAGAAGGAAATTACCCAATTTTTAGAACATAATGATAATGAAGATATGAGTTATCAGAACCTCTGTGATACTGCAAAGGCACTCTTAGGAGGGAAATTTATAGCATTACAAGCCTTCCTCAAGAGAACGGAAAGAGAGGAAGTTAACAACTTAATGGGACATCTTAAGCAACTGGAAAAGGAGGAACAGTCCAATCCTAAATCCAGCAAAAGAAAAGAAATAACCAAAATTAGAGCAGAATTAAATGAAATTGAAAATAAAAGGAATATAGAACAGATCAATAAATCAAAAAGTTGGTTTTTTGAAAAGGCCAACAAAATAGATAAACCTTTGGCCAGCCTAACCAAGAAAAAAAGAGTAAAATCTCTAATCTCACCAATCAGAAATGGTAAAGATGAAATAACATACCCTTTAGAAATTCAAAAAATGCTTAATGAATATTACAAGAAACTCTATTCCGAGAAATATGACAATCTGAAGGAAATTGACCAATACTTGGAAGCACATCATCTCCCAAGACTTAGCCAGAATGCAGTGGGAATGTTGAGCAGATCTATATCAAGCTCTGAAATAGCATCAACTATACAGAATAATTCCCTACACATTCTATGAAGAAAATATCACTTTGATACTCAAACCAGGAAAAGACCCAACAAGAATACAAAATTATAGACCGATATCACTAATGAACATTGATGCAAAAATATTCAACAAGATCTTAACCAACAGAATCCAGCAACACATCAAACAAATCATACACCACGACCAAGAGGATTTTATCCCAGGATCTCAAGGATGGTTCAACATATGTAAATCTATAAATATAATTCATCACATGAACAAATCAAAAAACAAAGACCATATGATTCTCTCAATTGATGCAGAAAAAGCTTTTGATAACATCCAGCATCCCTTTGTGATCAGAACACTTAAGAAAATTGGTATAGAAGGGACATATCTTAAACTGATAGAGGCCATCTACAGCAAACCTACAGCTAATATTGTATTGAATGGAGTCAAACTGAAATCATTTTCACTCAGATCAGGAACCAGGCAAGGGTGCCCATTGTTTTTAATGCTCTTTAACATCATAATGGAAGTTTTAGCCATTGCAATTAGGGAAGAAAAGGCGATTAAGGGCATCCATATAGGGTCAGAAGAGATTAAACTTTCACTTTTCACAGATGACATGATTGTATATCTGGAAAACACCAAGGATTCTACTACAAAACTCCTAGCAGTGATCAAGGAATATAGCAGTGTCTCAGGTTACAAAATCAACACTCATAAATCT
>CAUYQV010151644.1:0-19283 GCA_963574575.1 Galagoides demidoff | reverse complement strand
TTTTTTTTTTGAGATGGAGCCGCAAGCTATCCCCCTGGGTAGAGTGCCATGGCATCACAGCTCATAGCAACCTCCAACTCCTGGGCTCAAGCGAGTCTCCTGCCTCCACCTCCCAAGTAGCTGGGACCACAGGCGCCCGCCACAATGCCCAGCCATTTTTTTGGTTGCAGCCATCATTGTTGTTTGGCAGGCCTGGGCTGGGGATTCGAACCCACCACCTTAGGTGTACGTGGCTGGTGCCTTAGCAGATTGAGCCACAGGCGCCGAGCCCCATTTAAATAATTTTAAGGGTACAGTTCAGTGGCATTAAGTACATTCACAGTGTTGGGTAACCATCACTACCGTCTATCACTAAAACTCTTTTCATCCTGTGACATGGACACTCCACGTCCATTACCAACTTCCTTTCCCTCCTCCTCCGGGTCCTGCCAACCGCTGTTCTGCTTCTTGTCTCCATGCATCTGACTGCCCTAGATACCTGATACAGGGGGAATCATACAGTATTTGTCTTTTTGGGTCTATCTTATTTCTCCCAGCATAGCATCCTCAAGGTTCCTCCACACTGTAGCATGGATTAGAAGTTCCTTCCTTTCCAGGGCTGGCTAAGATTCCGTTGTGTTATACACCAGGTTTTGTTTAATCCATTCATCTGTCAAGGACACTGGGTTGTTTCTACCTTTTGGTAATTGTGAATAATGCTGCTATGAACATAGATGGACAGACACCTGCTTGAGTCCCTGCTTTCAGTTCCTTTGAGTATAGAGAAGTGGAATTGCTGGATCATAAGGTGGCTCTATATTTAATTTTTGGAAGAATAGCAAATATAGTTTTGAGCTTTCTAGTGACCATCATAAAGAAGGAAACAATAAATTAGACGGTCCACAGTGCCCCCAAGGTAAACACGGACCAATTGTTTGTGAGATGAGAGAAAACTTCCTTCCATGGCTGCTTATAAAGAAAGTGCTATGTCATGTACTGACCACCACGATTTACAGCAGCCTTAGAGTACATGTAACAGCTCTTCCTGAGACTCTTCTGTGTGACTTACGGAATCCAGGACGCCAAAGCGCCCTTCGGGGAATGAAGACAACATGGTCCAGGCTCAGGAGTAGGGCTGGATCCTCCTAGAATGAAAATTTAGAAGAAGAGAATGATTAGCAAGGGAGAGGGGAATTAATAAACATATCTAAGGAGAAAAGAGAGTTTTCCTTAAGAAAGCATTCTTAGCACTTTGCAATTTAGAAAGAAGCATTTTTTTCCTGGATAATCTCTTTATTTCTCTGCAGAGCCCCACACCGCTGATTAGCCATTGCTTTCAGAAACTTCAGGTGGGCCCTTCCAGCTGCCTCTCTGATGCCCAGTGTCCTGCACTGAGCTCTCTGTCCCTGCAGTGCCTACCCAACGCTTTGTTTTTATTAGAAATTCACCTCACCTTCTCTGTTGAGGGGGAAGAAAAGGGAAATTATACCCCTGAGCTGGGCAAGGCCATAAAATGGCAGAGATTCCTGAAGAAGAGGCCCTGAAACCCAAGCCCCCGCGCCCTGCTGTAATGAGATGCATGACTACAGGAGATAATAATAACTGCAGAGCCGGCTTCTTACAGCTCCCAGATGATTTGGTGCTGTCAGGAGTACGCTGGCCGCTGACATCCCGGGGGGCGAACGGCATCAGTGACTGCGGGCCCTGATTGGGGCAGTGAAATATTGCTGGCAAAAATTAAAAGGTCCCCGTGTCAAAATAATTCATGATATGCATATCTTCCATTCTGATGAAATGGCTGATATCTGGATTAGCAAGATAATAAAACTGATCAGGCTACAGTTAAACAATTTAAGTTGGAGAGCTGTTCATTTTGTAGGTGTCACTTGTCAGATCAAGGGGTCAAAGCGGAATGAAAGGCTCTCCCCGGTAACCTTCCCATGATGTGGATCTGGAGTGTTCTTCATGATTTGTCCAAAGTTTTCATCATCGGGCTGCCGAGTAGCATTACTGCGGCAGGCTGTATTCTGACATTCAAATCCCCGGAATGACAGGCTATTAGGAGAGGAGAACTGGCTCCTCATACATTAAGCACCGTATCTCTGACCTGTAATGTGAACTGATAGTGATATTGTAATTGAGTGAGTCCGGAAGAAAAAAAAAAAAGAGAGGGAGAGTCTTATTAAAACATGGAAATAGAAAGCAAAGCATTTATATTTCTGATGATTTGTGGGTTTGTAAAATAAGCTTTTTGGTGATGATTTATTTTCTATTTCTATAAGGCTGAGGGGTACGCACAGTGTTCATTTGGTGGAACAGTTATTTAAGATAACACCAGCTCCCCCGGCCTCTCCACATGCTGAACAGGCACAGATCACAAGAGATTTGTTCAATAAGCCACACTAGCTTTAAAATGGATGAAATGGACCTGAGCATACCTGGAGGCTTCTGCCTCTCAGGATGTTTGCACTGTCGCTCTGGCTACATGGCCTGTTTCCTGGCGCCTCCACTCTCTCTCCTCCATAAGGGGAGGGTGGTCTTGGTCATCAATGTCAGCGACGCCATTGTGGGGTAATGTCATGCACTAAGTGACTAATTTAATGTGCATCAATGGGGTCTCAGGTGATTCCTTTCAAGCCTCTCAAGAAATATGCTAGTTTAAGGGAGCAAGAAAGGCAAATCACTGAATTTGGGGGTAGGTGTGGAATTCTTGAAATAGATTGATTCTTTGGCTACCTATAGAAAGTCAGTGTTGCGTGTCCACGAGTGCATGTCTGTGTACGCCCACATGTGTGTAGAGGAGCATGCATGAGCAGCACGTGTGTGTGTGTATACATGTAATACATACACATTTGGGCTCTGCCACTGATTTCATAGGGGGAAGAATTGCCTAGGAAAGGTTCTAGCGGAGCACACGCACCATACCAGGCATCAGTTACTGAGGTTCTGTAATGAATTTTAGCACTGAAACCATTAGTGACCGTGGGCAAATAACCAACATGTCCATCTGTAAAATGGTGATGACGGTATCCTGGAGCTCTGTTGAGGGAGAAATGGCATGATGAGCATAAGGCCCTGAGAGCGGCTCTGTGAACAGGCAGTACCGCTGGTGATGGGGACAGGGCTGACGATGCTTAGCTCCATGAAAACGTAAGGGTTTATTATTTCTAAGTTTACTAGAGATTATTAGATATCCTTCAAAATGTGAGGAGAATGCATCTTATAAAAATGCCCCAAGTGAAATACGGTACCTTTAAACATTTTGGAAACAGTTATCTTCAGCCTCTGTTTAGTCCTCACTATTAAATAATTATCTATTTTTCATTTTGTAAACTTTTCTGGGGAAAAGCCGTGTGTGCAGAAAAGACATCATAGCCTTCTCCAAAACCAAAGCTAGTAAATATCATTCTTCTCATTTTATAGATGGTGGTATAACAAGGGTATTCGTAAATGCCAAAAGCAAGTTAGCAACGAGAAAGTGGAGGCAAGGATGATACAAGATTTTTGGCTTAAGAAACTGGGTGAGTGAATGATGGTGACATTTTTTAGAGATAATGAATGCTGGGAGAAGGATAGTTTTGGGGTATAAAGAGCTCTGTTTAGGATATATCAAGTTTGAAATATCTATCATTTATATATTGTTCCCTGCCATAGTAAAAATGTTATAAATTAACTAAGTTACAAATGTGATACAGGAATTTAGTGAAATAAAGTACAAACAATGAATTAAGAATTTGCTTAAATTCAACAAACATGTTGAACATTTACACAAATAAGGCCTTGTATATAAGGGATACATAAATAGCTCTTAGAGTCCTCTTTGTGAGAAGAAAACAATGTACAACAACAGGGGGTGATGAACAGTGTGGGTCAAGGTCATCCAAGAATGCTTCGTGGGGGAACCTAATTGAGAAAGAGGGCAAGGAAGGTGGGTGACATGGGTGGGAAATACAAGGGCGCTGCAGGAAAAGAAAACATCTTGTGTAACTACTTCAAATATGCATCTGAATGAAGGCCTATCCAAATGTGAATTTCCTTTTTTTTTTTTTTTTTTGAAACGGAGCCTCAAGCTATCCCCCTGGGTAGAGTGCCATGGCATCACAGCTCATAGCAACCTCCAACTCCTAGGCTCAAGCCAGTCTTCTGCCTCCGCCTCCCAAGTAGCTGGGACCACAGGTGCCCGCCACAACGCCCGGCCATTTTTTGGTTGCAGCCATCATTGCTGTGTGGCGGGCCCGGGCTGGGGATTCAAACCTGCCACCTTAGCCAATTGAGCCACAGGCGCCAAGCCTCCTTTTTGTAGTTTCATATTAATCTTCTTTATAGAACTGATATTGATAGATTCTGATACTACTCTGCTCTTTCTTGCTTTCTTTCTTTTTTTTTTTTTTTTGAGACATAGTCTCACTCTGTCTAGAATGCTGTGTCAACAGCCTAACTCCACAGAAAACTCAAACTCCTGGGCACAAGTGATCCTCCTGTCTCAGCCTCCCAAGTAGCTGGGAGTATAAGCACCTACCACAGCACCCGACTAATTTTTCTGTTTTGTTGTTGCAGGTTTTTTTTTTTTTTGGCCAGGCTGGTTTGAACCCGCCAATTCCAGCATATGGGGCCAGCGCCCTACTCCTTGAGCCATGAGCCACAGGTGCTGCCCTAATTTTTCTATATTTAGTAGAGATGGGAATCTCACTCTTGCTCAGGCTGGTCTCAAACTCCTGAACTCAAAGGATCCATCCACTTCAGCCTCTCAGAGTGGAAGGATTATGAGCCACAGTGCTGGCCTGATACTGGTCTTTTCACTTACCAACTATGTCATTTAACTTCTCTGTGCTTTGGTTTTTACAGATAATACATAACATGACTTAATGCTATTAAAGCTCAAAAAGGCCTCCTTCCAATTCTAAAAGATAGGTTGAAAGTGTTTAAAACATCATGAGTTTAATATTGAGACACTGCCTTAACAAGGCAAGATCCCTGTTCTCATAGAGCTGAAATTCTTAGTGGGAATGGAAGACAGATAGCTACAAATAGATAA
Source organism: Galagoides demidoff (assembly GCA_963574575.1). Classification (NCBI taxonomy): domain Eukaryota; kingdom Metazoa; phylum Chordata; class Mammalia; order Primates; family Galagidae; genus Galagoides; species Galagoides demidoff. Next base: position 14,269 of record CAUYQV010151644.1, on the reverse strand, counting down.
AATAATTGTAGTTAGTAACACATGCTATGAAGGAAACAAGACAGGAGCATGTTCTGGAGAGGGCCTGGGTGGTCTGGGGGTAACACTGCAGAGGTAAGCACAGACTGCTATGACCAGAAGAAAGAGAAGGGTCCGGATTGGGAAACCTGGATGTCACCCATTCCTGATGAAGATTACAAGGGACAAAGACCTGGGGAGGGAACAAGCTCTGCTTTCTTGAAGGATACAGAGAAGCCAGTGGGACTAGAATACAGAAATGAGTGGAAGAATAATTTAAAAAGAGGTAAGTTAAGTCACGTAGATCCTCACGGGTAGTGGTAAGAAGTTTGAATTTTCTTTTAGATACAATGGTTGGCACTTGGAGAAATTTAAACTAGAAAGTGGCATAATCTAATTTAGTTTTAGGCTTGGCGCCTGTACATCAACAAACTAAGGCACCAGCCATATACACCAAAGCTGGTGGGTTTGAATCCAGCCTGGGCCTGCCAAACAACGATGACAACTATAACCAAAAAATAGCTGGGCATTGTGGAGGATGTCTGTAGTCCTAAGTACTTGGGTGGCCGAGGCAAAAGAATCGCTTAAGCCCAGGAGTTGGAGGTTGCTGTGAGCTCTGATGCCACAACCTCTACCCAGGGCAACAGCTTGAGGGTCTGTTTCAAAAATAATAATAATTTATTTTTAAATAATCTCTTTTGGCTGTGGTGCTGAGACTTTATTGCAGATGGCAGAGTGTAAGCAGAGAAACCAGTTTCAGATAAGAGAAAATAGTAAATAAACTAAGATGCTATAAGTAGGGAGCTCCCTAAGCAAGCCTAAAACAAGCTGTGATTTATAGGATTAAATCCTTATGATGTCTTCAGCCCAGGCCTGGTAGCTCTTGCCTGTAATTCTAGCACTTTAGGAGGTTGAGGTGGGAGACTTGAGGCCATAAGTTGGAGAAGAGCTTCAGTTAGAGCAAGACCCTGTCTGTAAAAAAAAAGAAGAAAGAAAAAATTAGCTAAGCCTGGCGGTAGGCTGAGGCAGGAGGGTTACTGTAGCCAGGGCCCCAGAGCAAGACCATGTTTTAATCAATCGATCAAATCAATCAATAAAATGCCATAAGTGTTAATATGATATTTTAGAAGCTGACTCAAATTAACTCATAAATTTGGTAACTTTGACTTACTGAATGAAAAATGAAGTCTGCTAGGAAAAGGGCAAGCCGTATAAATGCTATTTGTCCTGAAAATTTTTGTACTGAATTTGGTACCACGAATATTTAGAGATTTTCATTTGGCATTACATATAAGAGGAAATAATATATTTATAAAGAGAAATCCAGTATCTTTAGAACAGCCTGACGACTAGCAGGGATTCCCAGTAGACACTGCAGTCCAGCTCTATTTTTTTTTTTTAAATTTTGAGACAGTCTCAAGCTGTCACCCTGGGTAGAGCACTGTGGCATCATAGCTCATGGCAACCTCCAACCCAGCTCAAGCTATCCTCTTGCCTCAGTTTTTCTAATTTTAGTAGAGACAAGGGTCTCAGTTTTGCTCAGGCTGTTCTTAAACTCGTGAGCACAAGTGCTAGGATTATAGGTGTGAGCCACACACCTGGTCTGTCCAGTTCTATTTTTAAAATGTGATTTAGGCTGGGTGCAGTGTCTCACAGCAGTCTGGGAGGCAAAGGTGGGTGGATTGCTTGAGTTCAGGAATTCAAGACAAGCGGGAGCAAGAGCCAGACCCCCATCTCTACTTACGATAGAAAAACTAGCTGGCCATTGAGGCGGGTGCCTATAGTCCCAGCTACTTGACAGGCAGACGCAAGATGATTACTTGTGCCCAGGAGTTTGAGATTGCTATGAGCTATGATGTGAAGTTGGTCTTGAACTTCTGAGCTCAAGGGATCCTCCTGTCTTGGTCTCCTAAGGTGCTAGGATTACAGGCATGAGCCACAGCTGCCTGGCCTCCTGAGCTTCCTATGAGAAGAAGGATGAATGAGGAATCAAGGTGGGGGAGGAGGTTAGTAAATTTATTAAGAGAGCCCACATAACAAATGACCCTCAGAGGAACAACCGAGGGTTTTATTTAATGTTTCTAAGTGGCCAGCTATAATAGTAAAGCGCTAGGATATGCTAATATTATGTAAAGATGATTTAAAAAATTATATGTGGGTGGGAAAAAGTTGTGAGTCATATACTGAAAGAAGCTTAGCTCTTTTTTTTTTTGTATTATATAAATAATTAGAGTCACATTTCAAAAATGTGCCCAAGACACAGCAGCCAGGATTTTTTTTTTAAAAACCTGTTAAAACAATCAAATAATTTCTTTTTAGGAGCTAAAATTGGTTTATATCTGTATAGTACATCAAGATCAAGTATTTGTTATTCCTGTTCCACAGGTGTGAAAAATAATGCAGAAGTTATGTCCTTCAAGGCCATGAATAACTGTGGCCAACCTTAGGTGAGAAGTTAGGCATTCTTTAAGTAGGAAAAACAACAACAACAATAATAAGTCAACTGCTGAGCAACAAAGAGAATACCTGTGTATGCACACTCTCTTCCGAGCCACTGCAACCCTGGGGGAGCCTTGGGGGAGATGACAAGAGCTTTTTCTAGCCCCTGGTAGTAATTCTTCTGCTCAATATAACCTTATGAAGGTCACCTCCCAGCTCCAGCTTTTGAGTGGAGGCAGAAAAGGAAGTGTTTTGAAGGGTTACTATGAGAAAGATTCAGCTCGTCATGTTTAATTTTCCCTCTTCCTTTTAAAAAAACATCTTGGGGCAGCAGCAGTTGTCAAGACCGTCAAGCTTAGTACAGTCAGTGTCTAGGGAACTACCATGAGGTCCCCCCAGAATGTTATTCTCTAAGAAGAAAGTCAGAAAGTATAAAAATATTGAGGAGGGTACCTGACCCGTCTTTTATCGATGAGACAGACTGTATGTAATTGGATGCCTGGGGAAACCTTGTGACCATTCCAGTTCTATGCAGATGACTGTCTTATTGCCTGGTCCACCTGTAAGATTGATCAAGTGGTAGTGAGAGTCATAAGTCGGATACCAAGGTCAGAACAGAACAAAAGGCCAAGGAGCAAAAGTGGCTAGAAAAGTCAAGAGTAAAAGGAGATAAGTTCTGAGGTCACTGTTGCTTGTGCCTTATTTGAATACGACAAAACAAAACAAAAATTATTAGCAGAAGGCAAGAATCTAGGCAATGGAGTGACCAAACTCAATGCCCCTAAAAAGAAATTGGGTAATGTCTCTCCTGAATTGACCAGGAAAAAGAGTCATTCAGTTTGCCAGACACCGTATGTCTAGGTCCTAGAGAGTAAGTATACTCTGTGAGAGCAAGGGCAGGAGGAGTTCATCCAGCTTTTTCCTGGGTAGGAATAGTCTCATCAGAGTAGTAGTTTCCTTTGCTCTGAGTCCACACTCAACAAGAAACTCTCTGGTTCTAAATTTTACCTCCTGCTTAGGCAGAAGTAGATAGGAATAGCAAGATCTTTGAAAAGGTCTCTATCTTTTATTGTTAGTAATACACTGGCATTTTGTTTTATACTGTAAGCTTTTATACTCTGACATTTGAGGTTAATACTTATGCCTAATAACCTGGCCAGTCCAGGTGCATCTTCAGAAGCAAATTTCTTAGACACACCTAGACATACTTGGGCTATACTCCCGAAAATGTGTAATCAGAGCAGAATAATGCAAATTAGGTGGTCAGCCAGCTTTGTCTTTGATTCCTTTGTGTCATGATGATACAATTTCAACGACAGGAAGAATATTTTTGTGGTAGTGGAAACAATTTTTCTTCTTATGCCATAACTAAAGAAAAAGAATGAGCCCAGCTGTTCAGGAGGTTGAGGCAGGAGAATCTCTTAAGGCCAGGAGTTGGAGACCAGCCTAGGTGATATAACAAGAGCCTATCTCAAAACAACAACAACAAAGAGAGCAAATGCTACAGGAGGCAGAGGTGGTAAAGCTGTATCATTCAACTTTAAGCATCTGGCTTTGGAGAACATTTGCATTAGAGATAAAAATTGTCAGGCTGTATTCATGCCTAATGTTATTTAACATACTCTAATAAATGCAATCATTTCTTAAATAGTGTGCGTCCATTTCCTTCCTTCCTTCCTTCCTTTTTCTTTGAGATAGAGTCTCACTCTGTCACCCTGAGTAGAGTGCCTCAAACTCTTGGGCTCAAGAGATCCTATCTGCCTCAGCCTCCCAAGTAGCTGGGACTACAAGTGCCCTCCTGGGTGATTTTTTAAAACACCTGGCTAACTTTTTCTATTTTTAGTAGAACCAAGGTTTCACTCTGGCTCAAGTTGGTCTCAAACTCTTGAGGTCATGCAATTTGCCTTCCTTGGCCTCCCAGATTGCTAGCTAGGATTACAGGTGTGAACCACTACACCCCAGGCCCTTATTTTGTATCCTTTATTATATGGAAATGTCTAGAAACACAAACTGAGCAAGACATATAAATAAATAACTAAAGTAACTGTGTGGTGGATTATGAAATTATGTACAAGATTTAGGGATGGCAAAAGACAGAGAAATTCCTGCTAGTCGAGCTCAGAAGGCTCGTTAGAAGAGGCGGCCTTGGGAATGGGTTTTGGTTTATTGATTTATTTTTTTCAGAACCAATGCAGTCAGAGAGAGTTTGCTTTTAGAGGAAATAAAATATAATCCCTTCTTGGCCTTTTGGCTAAGATCGAGTGTAAAGGAAATATATTTCCCTCTTGGCTTAAGAGAGGAGAAAGGGAATTCCAGGCAGAGGAAATGGCTGGAAAGCAAAGCCTGGAAGGTAGGAAACAGATTGGATGTTCAGAACATTGCTAGAATATTGATTGAGCAATGGGAAGAGGTAGGAGGTGTGCCTACTAAGGACTTAATCAGGTGGGTGCTGGAGACATCTAAAATAGAGACAAAATGTGATATTAAGAAAAGTCTTTGTAGTTGTCATGACAATGAGGCAAAAGAGAGCAAGAGAAAGGAAGTCCAATTAAGAGTCTAGGTCCTAAATTAAGGCAGTTGTAATGAGAATGAAAAGGAAAAAGCAGGTTTGAGAATGGTTTGGCAGCTAGAATCAGTAGGGCTTGGTGACAGATTGCGTTTGGGGGCGAGAGAAGGAGGAACTAGCATAACTCCTAAATTACTGGCTTTGGAACATAGGGATCTCTTATTAAATCTTCCTCTAAACCGTTATACATTATTCATTGTGAGATTAAAGATGTGCCTGCGTTGAGAAGCATCATTAGCTTCCGACTAAGGGAATCCCTAGATTAGAAATCAGCCCGCCCACTCCCATCCCTTCTCTTCCTGTCCATTTTGTGCCTTTCGTCAGAAGCTAAGAGATCTGGCACCAGGCAAAAAATATATATAACTAAAAAACAGACCCATTGTCTTAGGAAAAAAAACATGAAAGGCAGAAGATACAATTAAACCCTTTGGAATGCTCAGGACAAGGTGTCCACGGGCTTATCGCAGACTGTAGCCAGGCTCTCTGGGCTCAGCTTTGCCTGGTTTTCATTAAGAAAAGAAATTGGCTTTCAATAGCAAAAACACAAACACTTATTTAGCTACAGGGTAATCAGAAACTTGTGCTTGATCATTTAGATGTGTATTAGCAAAATTACATCTTGGTCTTTTTTACAGGATAAAAATAATAAGGCAAGTGTGTATTATTATAGATCCTGCATTCTCAGATGAAGGATATTTGAGGGTTAAAAAGCTTATGTGAATACTCTTTCTTCATTTCTCAATTTGCTCAGAGTTTCATACTGCTTTTGTATGTTTTTTTTGAGACGGAGTCTCACTTTGTCACCCTCTGTAGTGTGATATGGTGTCATGGCTCATGGCAATCTTAAACCCTTGGGCTCAAGCCATTCTCTTGCCTCAGCCTCCCGAGTAGCTAGGACTACAGGCACCTGCCACAACATCTGGCTACTTTTAGAGACAGGGTCTCGCTCTTGCTCAGGCTGGGTCTCCAACCTGTGAGCTCTGGCAATCCACCCACTCAGCCTCCCAGAGAGCTAGGATTACAGGGGTGATCCACTGTGCCTGGCCATTGCTTTTGTATCTTGCTTTTGTGTGGCCTTAACGAGGGGGGGGCATCCTAATATTCAAACACTAGCTCCATCGCTTAGGTCTCTTTACATGACATCAGTTATCCCTGTTATTTTGCTACTCATATGTGCAGAATTGATAACATCAACACAGAAATACTAGTCAAGATTTGACTTCGAGAAACATGTGATCGGGGCAGCACCTGTGGCTCAGTGGGTAGGGCGCCATCCCCATATATGGAGGGTGGCGGGTTCAAACCTGGCCCTGGCTGAACTGCAATCAAAAAATAGCCGGGTATTGTGGCAGGCAGCTGTGGTCCCAGCTACTCAGGAGGCTGAGGCAAGAGAATCAGTTAAGCCCAGGAGTTGGAGGTTGCTGTGAGCTGTGTCATGCCACGGCATGCTACCGGGGCAATAAAGTAAGACTCTGTCTCTACAAAAAGAAAGAAAGAAAGAAACATGTGATCTAATTCAGAGGTTCTCAAATTTTGTTATGCATTACAGTCACTTGAAGAGCTTATTAAGCCACAGATCACTGGACTCCAACCCCAGAATTCTTTCTGGGGGGTGACAGAGTCTTGCTGTGTCACTTATGCTAGAGTGCAGTAGGGTCATCATAGCCACTGCAACCTCAAACTCCTGGGCTCATGCAATCATCCTACCTCAGCCTCCTGGGTCGCTAGGCGTACAGGAGATTACCAACAACACCAGTACATTATAGCTAGCACTTTGTATTGGCTTAATTATTACTAATCAGAAGATTTTGACTATATAATTGGAGAAGGAATTACTTTGGGGAAGATTGAGAGAGAGGCACTTAGAAAATCAAGCGTATGTGCTTAGTCACTGATATTGTTTAGGAAACTGAACAGTGCACATCTGCAGCTGATGAGCCATTTGTGTAAGCGAGAATAATTTTGTTTTGTTACTAGGATGACCTGGAGTTTCTACCATTCTAGGAATATAGTTCCATAATTAGAGTGTACAGTAGTCTCACTGAAACGAATATATTCCAACTTACCTTTTCCATTATTTCAGGCTTTTATGCTTGAACCTAAACCAAACCAAGTCATGAACCATTTAATTGGGACATACCAGGCTAATTTGTTAAACTCCAAAACTAGACAAAATAGGAAATATGCTTTTCCTGAAATGTGAACCAAATGAAAGAGATTTTTGTTGTTGTTGTTTGTTTACTCAAAAGAAAAAAAATAGAGAGCTAGTTCAAAATAGCAATAAACCTTTTGGTTTTCCAAAACTATTGAAATGCAAGATCATATTTCCTAACATACCAACTCTTTTTTGAAAAGGCAAAAAGACTCTTTTTAAGTTTCTTTTATACTAAGTAACAAGTAACCAACTGAAATGGTAAAACAGTCAGTCCCTGTAAGAGTCAAGGTCCTGGCCAGAAAGAGGACTCCACTCTCAGGTTCCAATCAAGATACTTTAATGAACTACTTACTAAGATGTGGTGGGGGGTTAAGGGAACCAGAGACGGGTGTTTAGGTACCAAGAAACCAGCAATAGCAGGAAGGGGAAAAAGAAGATGTATGTTCACTGAGCCCAGTTAGAAGAGCTGGAGGTCTAGTCTTGGGAAACCCTCCCCTGGCAACCCACACCAGGCATCCTTAAACTACAGTCTGTGGGCCACATGCAGCTTGCCTAGGACATTTATCCGGCCCACCGGCTGTTTTTGCTAACTTGTCCCAGGGCCTACAGTCTGGACCTCCAACGGTCTGAGGGACAGTGAACTGGCCCCCTGTTTAAAAAGTCTGAGGACTCCTGACCCACATGATTAGAATAGGGTGCAACATCAGGGAGGGAGTGGGGGATGAGATAGCTCAGCCCCTCTTTCCTTCCTACCTTCTAATTCCTTGCTGATACCTTCCTCTGTCTGAACTCCACTGAAAGTCAGGTGTGAAGGGAGCCCAAGAGAGCAGGGATGTGAGGAAGCTCCTGTGGCTCAAAGGAGTAGGGCGCCGGCCCCATATGCCAGAGGTGGTGGGTTCAAACCCAGCCCTGGCTAAAAAAAAAAAAGAGAGAGAGAGAGATTAAGGATGTGCAAGGCTTCCCGTAGAGAAAGGGCCAGTGGTGGAGGGTGAACACAGATTGACCAGCTAAAGCCCCTTTTACCAAATTAATGCTAGACATTATATCAAGAATCAATAAAAGACTTAATGTATATAAAATTCTTAGAAAATTCCCTGGCATGTAGGAGGCATTATACCCTCTTAACTATTATTATTGCTGCTATGATTAGTCCTATTTTACAAATAGGGAAACTAAGGCTCCTAGGCTTTTATTTCTTTTTTTTTTTTTTAGAGTAGAGGAACTCATTTTCATTTTTATTTATTTATCTTTTAAAGTTTGGGATTCATTGAGGGTACAAAGAATTAGGTTACACTGATGGCATTTGTTGGGTAAAGTTCCAAGGGAACTCTCTTACACAGCTAGTGGGACTGCAAACTAATACAAACTTTTGGAAGGATCATCAGCTTTAAGCAATTTCTTTTTAGTTAACAGTAACAGAACCTCAAGTTCAATTTGTTAGATGCCAGTCTTTTACAAATTCTACTTTGAGAGCTTACTATAGCCCCATGAAAATATAAGGTGAGACATTGCATGCATACTTAATTTTATAATTTATTGCAAAATAAAGCATGTTTATTCTCTGGATCTACTAAAGAACTCTGTAAGCAAATTGATACCTATTGAACATATGTTAAACTATTATTTCAAAGGCAATTCTACCTGGTCAATAACAATAGTAATGGTAATGGTGGTGTCATTGGTAACAGTAATATTAACAGTTGTTAAAATTTTTGGATGTTCGTGTCTAGCACTGTGCTATTTTTCAGGTATTGTGGTAATATACACACTAATCTGTGGCATCCAGTTTAATTTATTGTTCATTCTTCTAATTTTTTTAACTTGGAAATATTTCAACTGGATGATTTTTTAAAACCTAGCCATGCAAAGTTTTAAAAAATTATTTAAAATGTAATGTATGTATCATCTCCTAAAATAACTTTTAGGTAATCTCTTTTTACTATAATTATTGGACAATTTATTTACTCATTATAGTCATGATACAAAATTAGGCCTAAGGCAAGAGGCATGAATTGACCACGCATTCAAAATCTGATTACATGAAATAAGACATTTTAACATAAATAGTGCTTGCTTCTTATTTGTGTCAGGTCAGCTTTTTTTGGCAATAGATTTTAAACAGAGAGATAGCCATTTACCTTTTGGTCTTTGCATTTTAGGATTTTATGGTTTCAGTTCAAAGAGGGAATAATCAGTAAGCTGTGATATTACATGTACATTTCCAGTCAGCTAAAGAAACAAATAAGAAATATTTTTCTGTTCACTTTAGTTGTTGTACTTTTAGCTGTGCAAAAGCTTCCCAGCTTGATCATGTCCCACACAGCATTCAGAATGGGAGAAGATATTTGCATGCTATGAATCTGACAAAGGGCTGATAACCAGAATCTATAGAGAATGCAAACTGATCAACAAGAAAAGAACAAACAATCCCATTTATAAGTGGGCAAGAAACTTGAACAGAACCTTCTCTGAAGAAGACAGATGAATGGCCAACAAACACATGACAAAAACGCACGTCATCCCCCATCATCAGAGGATGCAAATCAAAACTACCCTGAACTATCACTTAGCCCAGTGAAAACAGCTCATATTACAAAATCCCAAAGCCACAGATGCTGGCATGGATATGGAAAAAAGGGGTCTCTTTTACACTGCTGGTGGGATTGCAAACTAGTAAAGTCTCTGTTGAAAGAAATGTGTAGAATCCTCAAAGAACTAAAAGTAGACCTTCCATTTGATACTGCAATCTAAATACTACGTATCTACCCAGAAGAACAAAAATCATTTTACCATAAGGACATTTGCACTAGAATGTTTATTGCAGCTCAATTGACAATTGCTGAGATTGAATCACTACAAGTCCCCAACAACCCAGGAATGAATTAATAAACTGTGGCATATATATACCATGGAATACTATTCAGCCACTCAAAAGATGGAGACTTTACATCTTTTGTGTTTACCTGGATGGAGTTGAAACACGTTCTTTTTAGTCAATATCACAAGAGGCTTCAGCGCCTGTGGCTGAAGCAGCTAAGGCACCAGCCACATACACCTAAGGTGGCGGGTTCGAATCCAGCCTGGGCCTGCCAAATAACAATGACGACTGCAACCAAAAAATAGCCAGGCGTTGTGGTGGGCGCCTGTGGTCCCAGCTACTTGGGAGGCTGAGGCAGAAGACAGCTCACAGCAACCTCCAGAAGTTGGAACTCTTGGAGGTTGCTGTGAGCTGTGATGCTATCGCACTCTACCCAGGGGGATAGCTTGAGGCTCTGTCTCAAAAAAAAGTAAATATCACAAGAATGGAAAAGCAAGTATCCAAGGTACTCCATACTAATGTGAAACCAATATATAAACAAATACACACCCACACAAGAGAAAAGCAATTAAATTCAAATTGAGGGGTAGGGGAGGAAGAGAGCTGGAGAATGGTAAGCTCTTGCCTAATGTACATGATATAAGGGTATTCAGCAACACCCCCTGGATGAAAAGCTGAGCGACAACTTGAACTATAGCTAAGAAATGGAAATAAGGTAACATAATCATTTGTACCTTCATTTCAATCTGAAATTAAAAAATAAAGAAATATTTTTTCTGTAGGGTTGATTTCCACACCGTTGCACTGTCTGTCAATGTTTGTCTAATAATTGGAGCAATTATCAGAGAAGGGCAGGCTAACCAACGGCTCGTCATAAAACTTAGGTTCTTCCTTGGCAGTCAAGTTAGAGTTCTACTTAAGAAAGCCTGTGACACTAGCATTAGAGAAGTTCTACTTTGAAAACCAAACATGCAAATGAAAAGAGCTTACATTTATATCCTTTGCTTTGCTTTCTACTTTACTGTCTAGTTATAGCATGAGTTGATGCATTAGAAATTGCATAATTACAGCAGAGGCTGGACCACCGTGGTCCACAGGCATCCTCTGGTTTGGATAGACCTTGTAGACAGAATGCTTAAGAGGTTCCCACACAAGGGTTACAAACCTATTTTCGGTGTAGCTCCTTTGCATGAACCACATCTACAGAAAAGACCCTAAATCCTAAAAACTTTAACCACAAGAACATAGGAAATTTGGTGATTTCCTCAGTGGTTTGGAGCTAGATCAGAGACCAAGGTGCAAATTTACGACACAGATTTGATTCAGCAGGTCTTTGGCCTGGAGCTTTCCATTTTGCCAATATTTGCCTAATACTTGACCAGTTTGACCTACAAACATGGCAGTTTTATGTGCTTCATTTTAGTAGTTCTGATTCTGATTTAAACAGTTCATGGAGCAGCAACATTTCACTTAGAAACTCTTTTAAAACCTATTCCATTGGTAAGCACACTGCTTTGGAATGGTCTGCAAACGAAGGTCACTTCTGATGTTTTCCTTCTTATTGAAGATTTCAACTGAATTTGAATATCCAAGAAATCTGTGACATTGAGCTTTCGAGGCATTTGTAAAGAGTTCATATGGGTAAAGCACGCTACCTAAATTCCTGGCACATAGGAGGTACTCAGAAGAATTGAGTAATAAGCTGTCACCACAGTAGTCACCAGTGTGAGCATGTATAAATGAAATAATAGCATGTTGTGATATGGTCTTTGCTGGTTATGCATCCATTGAATATATTATTTCATTTAGTTTAGAGTTAAATCACCTAAAAAACCATTTGTAACACATTCAACTGAAATGCAAAATCATATTGCAAGTGTATAAAAGGTAGTCTTACATTGTTACATAAACACTCTTCTAATAGTTAACAAGGACATTGAAGAACAAAAGAAAGGGATTTCCTTTTTTTTTTTGCAGTTTTGGCCGGGGCTGGGCTTAAACCTGGTATATGGGGCTGGTGCCCTCCTCCTTGAGCCACAGGCGCTGCCCAAGAAAGGGATTTTCAATGCATTTGTCTTAATCGCATGTTAGACAATGTCATCGTTATGATTTTTTTCTTAATGAGATTAAGAAATTATTTCTTACACATAGATGTCTGTCTTGTGGTGAATTTGAGGAACCGGTATATGTGATTAATATGGCAACATCAGAGCAGGTACAGTGGCCCATCCCTGTAATCTTAACACTCCGGGAGGCAGAGGCAGGTGGATTGCCTGAACTCAGGAGATGGAGACCAGCCTGAGCAAGAACAAGACCCCAATCTCTACTAAAAAGTGAAAGAAAACCTAGCCAGGCGTTGTGGTGGGCACTTCTCCCAGTTCCTTGGGAAACTGAGGCAAGGGGATTGTTTGAGCCCCAGAGTTTGAGGTTGCTGTGATCTATGATGCTCTGACACTCTACCCAGAGTGACGGAGTGAGACTTTGTCTCAAAAAAAATTAATAAATTAATATATAAATATGGAAACAGTATTTATAAATAAGAATTTTAAATAATGAGATGTTCATTTTATAATTTTGGTATTATGCCCAAACTCCCACTTATTATCTAACGCAAATTCTTACATTTTGACAAGTTCATTGAAACTTCTGTAAGCAATTTTTCTCTTTGATGATTTTTTTTCACTGCTCTTAAATGCAGAGAAAAATGTGTGCTGTGACCGACTGATGCATGAGGAGGACGAGTCAGCCGGCTGTCACACAGCTGTGCGCATGGTCCACAGGTGTCCTTTGGCTTGGATAGACCTTGTACACAGAATGTTCAAAAGGTTCCCACATACACATTACAAGCCTATTTTCTCTGAAGCTTCTTTGCACTAACCACATCTACAGAACAGACCCTAAATCCTAAAAACTTTAACCACAAGAATATAGGAAGTTTGGTGATTTTTCTCAGCAGTTTGGAACTAGATCAGAGACCGAAGTTTAACAGGTACAGATTTACAACACAGATTTGATTCAGCAGGTCCTCAGCTTGAGGCATTGCATTTTTAGGACCCTGCAGGTGCTCCATCACTGCTGTGCTGCAGACCGCACTTTGAGTAGCAAGAAACTAGACATTTCCACGTTTATGACCTCCCAGCATCTTATAAGCAATGAAACTAAACCCAAACTTACCATCTTCCTCTCCAAACTGGACAGTTTTCCTCTTGAATTCTTTTTAATTTTTGCCACTCTTCATTCTCCACCTAACCACAGAGTAATGGGAGGCTCCTTCTAAATTCTTCCATGCTCACATCCAAATCAGCTGTGAAATTCTGACGCTCCCCATGTTTCTCATCACTTTCCACTCCATTGCTGCTCCTGGGACCCAGACCTCTCATTCCTAACTGTGCTTCCTGCTCTCTCAGTCTGCGCCCTACCTCCTCTACCTCCATGCACACCTGCCTGTTACGTGAATGCTCTGTTAAAACACTGCCTAGAATAGAGCCTACAGACCTCCACCTGGCACTCCAGGCCTCAGGCTCCGGCCCTGTGTTCCCATTCTTACCTCCTACCTTTCTCACTTATAAATCTCCTGGATTACTTGCCATGGCCTATATACCTTTGATGCTTTCAGTTCTCCTAAAGGATCCCAAGTTCTATGTCACTTTAAATGTCATATAAGTGCTACAAAGTGTCATACGCATCCAAAGAGCCGGGGGTGAGCAGCTTCATGACATTAGTGGCATTTTTCTGGGCCTGAGGGGGAATAAGGACCTCTATAGAGATTATTGACTGTTTCTGTAGTTCTGTATCATTGCATTTACTTGATGGGCAGTCATCATTTAGTAAAAGAAATGCAATAACAGCTTTAACAAGCAAATTAACAATAACAAAAGAGCATCCCTTGGTCCTCTGTTCCCACTGTACAATACACAAGCAAATAATTCAAATCACATTGTCATTGCTTTTTCTTATGTCTCTTCTCTACCAAGCCTCTCCCCAAGCCTCTTCATCTTTGTATCTATGGTATTTTTTAAATTTTTACATATACAGTGATTATTGGGTTTCTACTTTTTGCCTTCACAGAATTAAAAAGGCTTAAAATTTACCAACAATAACGATGTTTAAGATAAGGACTAGGAACAAAAACCTCATAAAGAGTGAACAAAGATAAATACATTCAGAAAAGAAATCAGATGATTGCTGCAATAAAGTATTAAGCAATAATAATAATAGTAATGCAAAGAAAGTAATGTTCACGTTGTCAAATAAGAGTATGACTATCATCAGGCTCGGCGCCTGTGGCTCACTC
>CAUYQV010151641.1:0-29941 GCA_963574575.1 Galagoides demidoff | reverse complement strand
AAGGCAGGCAGAGGAAGCATTCCTCCTGCACAGCCACAGGGCTCTAAGGTACTGTTTGTTCTGTCCTCTCCACCATGCATCCCGCTGACTAGCTTGGCGCCCAGCACCAGGAAATACTCAAGCCATGTCCCTGGAATGAGTGTGCCACATCAACTGTTTGTAAGGGCCATTTACAGAGAGGACTCAAAAACGATTAAAAACACCCCCACAGCATGTTATTTTTATAATATGCACCCTAAGAGAATACCTCCTTTTTTTTTTTTTTGGGGACAGAGTCTCACTTTGTTGCCCTTGGTAAAGTCACAATTCACAGCTACCTCAAGCTCTTGGGCTCAAGCAATTCTCCTGCCTTGGCCTCATGAGTAGCTGGGACTACTAGAGCCTGCCACAAGGCCTGGCTATTTTTAGAGATGGGGTCTCACTCTTGCTCAAGCTGGTCTCCAACTTCTGAGCTCAGGAGATCTGGAGCCTCCCAGAGTGCTGGGATTACAGGTATTAGGCACCTAGCCCAGATAACATCTCCTTATTGTCTAAGAGACTGCTCCCTCAGGGAAGGGATATACATAAGGAAGTATCCCTTCAGAAATCCTCTTTTATTTGTTATTTATCAGGAGACAGAATCTCACTCTGTCCCCTGGAGTGAGTTACTTGGCCTCATAGCTCACAGCAACCTCAGACCCTTAGGCTCAAATGAACCTCTTACCTCAGCCTGCCAAGTAACTGGGACTACAGGCACTGGCCACAACACTCAGCTAATTTTAGTAGAGATGGGGGTCTCACTCTGGCTCAGGCTGGTCTCAAACTCCTGACCTCAAGCAATCCACCCACTTCAGACTCCCACAGTACTAGGATTACAGGTGTAAGCCACAGCACCCAGCCAGAAATCCTCTTTTAAGTTACTGTTTTTAATCCAAAAGACAATGTCATTTTATCACTTATAAAAATAAATATTCAATCCAAAGAAATGAATTATAAAGTAGAAAGTAAAACTCTAAACTCTTCTATAAAACTCCCCCAGAGAAGGGCACTTTCATAGGTTGGTGTCTATTTCCTAGCTATATAGTATACATATGTATGTGTACATATAGGTACATGCACGTGCACACACATACACATATTCTATTTTTAAACAAAAATGGATTCATATGTGTGTTCGGTATCTTGACTTTCTTGCTTAATATATCACGGAGTTAGGCTCGGCGCCTGTGGCTCAAGTGGCTAAGGCACCAGCCACATACACCCAAGGTGGCGGGTTTGAATCCAGCCTGGGCCCACCGAACAGCAATCATGGCTGCAACCAAAAAATAGCCGGGTGCCGTGGTGTGCGCCTGTGGTCCCAGCTACTTGAGAGG
The DNA here is from genome assembly GCA_963574575.1 of Galagoides demidoff. Classification (NCBI taxonomy): domain Eukaryota; kingdom Metazoa; phylum Chordata; class Mammalia; order Primates; family Galagidae; genus Galagoides; species Galagoides demidoff. Next base: position 28,589 of record CAUYQV010151641.1, on the reverse strand, counting down.
CGGAGGCAGGAGACTCACTTGAGCCCAGGAGTTGGAGGTTGCTGTGAGCTGTGATGCCACAGCACTCTACCCAGGGGGACAGCTAGAGGCTCTGTCTCAAAAAAAATATATATATATATATATATCACGGAGTTGTTTTCATATCTATCAGGTTTTCTTCATTGTTAGCTCTCAGATGATTCTGCACTAACTGTATCATAGTTTGTTTAAACATTCTCATCATGTTAAATATTTAGGTGGTCTTTAGTTCTTTGCTGTTAATGCTATGGTGAGCACCCTAGAATATCTGTCTTTACAGATTTCTCTAATTTCCTTGTTTTTAGAGTAAAACTGCTGGAGTAGAGACTATTCACATTTAGAACTGATTTATATCGCTAACTATCCTGTAGAAAAAGTGTCAACTTATTCTGCCTTCATTCCTGCCAAACAAGGACATTATCAAAACTTTAAGCCTTTGCTGAAAAAAAAAGGGCAAGAATGTCATTGTGGCTTGGATTTACTTTTTTTCAAATACTGGTAAAGCTGAATATTTTATCATATATTCTTAGATTATTTTAATTCTTCTTTTGTGAAATGTCTATTCATAGCCTTTGCTCATTTTCTATTGGCTCATCTTCATCTATTTAATCAGAGCTCTTTGTATTTTGGGAGTGTTTACCCTGCCATATACAAGACAAATTTTGCTTAAGATTTCCACACAGGTCTTTAAATTTTTATTTTGTTTTTATTATTATTATTTTTTTTTATTGTTGGGAATTCATTGAGGGTACCAGAATCAGGTTATATCGATTCCATTTGTTAGGTAAAGTCTCTCTTATAATTGTGTCCCACCCCTCTTCCCTCTTTCTGCTCTCTCCCCTTCCCCTACCCCCACCGTGTATTAGGTCATAAATTGTCCTTATGTCAGAATTGAATACATAGGATTCTTGCTTCTCCATTCTTGGGATGCTTTACTAAGAAGAATGTGTTCTACCTCCACCCAGGTTAATACAAAACATGTAAAGTCTCCATCTTTTTTAATGGCTAAATAGTGTTCCATGATATACATATGTCATACTTGTTAATCCATTCCTGGATTTGAATTTTTAAAGATATAGACTGAATTGTTCAGAGTTAATCCATTCCTGGCTTTGAATTTTTAAAGATATAGACTGAATTGTTCAGATCATGAAGCCACAAGAAATAAAGGCACGCCTACCCATCCACTCCCAGTGGCAGCATATGCTAATTGTTAGTAAAAGATTTCTCTAGTGCAATCAACAGCCTAGAACAGTGGTTCTCAATCTTTTTGGCATCAGGGACTGATTTCATGGAAGACAATTTTTCCACAGACTAGTGTGTGTGGGGAATTAGGTTCTCATAAGAAGCACACAACTTAGATCCCTCAAGTTTACAGTGGGTTCATACTCCTATGAGAATCTAATGCCACCACTCATCTAATAGGAGGCAGGGCTCAGGTGGTGATTCAAGCAATGATGGAGAGCAGCTGTAAACACAGATGAAGCTTCCCTTACTTGCCTGCTGCTCACTTCCTGCTGTGCCGTCTTGTTCCTAACAGGCCATGGACTGGGGGTTAGGGACCACAGACCTAGAGTACACAGGACCTTAAATTAGCCTGCAAAGTAAGATCATCCAGGGAATTTGGAAAATCCCAAAGTAGAAACTAATTAAATCAGAATGTCTGAGATGGGATCAACGCATTAACTGAAAAGCACTATTCTAGAGGGTTGACTTTATTTACTATCACCCGTAAAGTGTAAAATTCAATTCTCACCTAAGCAGCCCACAGAATTAAAATGTAAAGAACTTTTCAGACTACCAATGTGCCTTTCAGGGTCCTGTAATATGGAGTCCTGGAGTAAGAATACCTTAAATATTTAATGGTATCTCAGGGACACAGGTGTTAATGTGTTGACTACACTGAGTGAGAGGAGAAAGCCAATTAAACCATGAGGAAACTGCAGTCAAGTTGCAGAGTGGCCAACTCACATGGGGTGTCAAATCAATGGCTGGGTTTCTCCACTGGAGATAAAACCAAGTGAAATTTGTACACATTTCTCAAACATAGAGGAGCTTAATTAACTTTGAGTAGCAACAAAAATACCTGATCTTGACCCCAGAACCTTGCCTGAGGCTCTGAGAACTGAAGGATGTCAAAGGCGGTTTCTTTGATAATAACTGGATTCAAAATCCTGAAATGTTTTGGCTGTAGAGGGATCTTTTCTGCCACCTGCTTCCAAAAGAAGAATCTTATCCAAAATGGCTAAGGAAAGGAAAGAAAGCAAGTAATCATTTGGGGTATTTAATAAAGTCATTCTTATCATCAGAGAAGGCATTCTCAGCTAATCAGGCCAAGGCCATGAGTGTGATGAGATGTGGGTCCTTCTGTACAGCATTCTGCAGCAGAGTCACTGAAATCTATGCAAATTCAGTACCTCAACTCAAAAAGTAACTTTAAAAGATCCAACTTACAAAGGACAAAGAGAACTGTAGAGCCAGCTCTTATTTGTTTGAGGTAGAAATTCCTCAATGGTAAGCGTTTTTAGTATCTTAAGCCCTCATTTTGCCCAGGGAAGACCGAGCAAACAGGTCCAACTTAAGGATAGTAAGCACCACAAACACCCCATTGGAAGGCGCCCTCACCCTGCATTCTTTCTCCATTTATTTCCTAGGCTCATGAAGTCTCTTGGCAACTGACTGTGAGTCACTTTGTATGTGCTTCATCTTCCAATTAGAACTTCTACCCAACAGAAAATCCCAAATACCATGATGACCTATATATAGAATCAAGCTTTGGAAATACAAATTCTCCACCATAGGCTCAGCGCCTGTAGCTCAAGCAGCTAAGGCACCAGCCACATACATCAGAGCCGGTGGGTTTGAATCCAACCGGGCCTGCCAAACAACAATGACAACCACAACCAAAAAATAGCTGGGCATTGTGGCGGGTGCCTGTAGTCCCAGCTACTTGGGAGGCTAAGGCAAGAGAATCGCTTAAGCCCAGGAGTTGGAGGCTGCTGTGAGCTGTGATGCCACAGCACTCTACCCAGGGGGACAGCTTGAGGCTCTGTTTCAAAAAAACAAAAAACAAAACAAAAAAAACTACCCAAATTCTCCACCATGGAACTTATATGAAAAGTCCTATATGTATTGCTAGTTTGTGCACACAGTCCTCGATAGTTGACCTCTGAAATTTGTACACCAGGTGGGACTATAAAGTGATGTGATTATAGTAAACATGAATAAAAGGAATATGACGGAAGGAGGGCCACCTCCTCCATGTTTGCCCTGCTGAAATGCTGTGAGTTCATTCCAACAAGGGAACCCCTGGCTGACAAAGCACTTCCAAAGAACATTTTTGAAAATATTCCTTAGCAATTATATATATATTCTTTTGAATATCCTCAGTAATGGTTTGTGTCATCCAAATAAACTTAATTTCTAGACCTAACCAAAAGCCATGCAAGTTCACATCTGGAGAGTAGGGTGGGTGGTCAACCTCAGTAATAGCAATATTGCTGCCTGCCAATCTTGATTATTCCATTAAGTAATGATCACCATTTTCATGTGTGACTCCTAATCAGGTTCTGACAGCAGTTTGCAGCAAGGAGTTCTGAGGGATTCTACAAAGACACTGATTATCATCTGGAAGTTAGCTTAAAGGTACACACTCCACTGTCCGTAATTACAACTAGAGAGTTCTTCACTTTTTATTAAGGTACATTTGATAGAAGAATTTCTAGTGCTTACCAGGGTTTCATTTTTTAACATTGCTTGAAGCCAGTTGAAGTCAACACTCTTAAATAATACAGCAACAAACAAGTCACTGGAATAATATTCTAGGTCAGACAGGGGTGCACCTTCTGGGTAGGTCATCCTTATAGTAGTTTTATTTCCAACATCCTCTGAATATCCCTCAACAGGTGCATTATTTAACCTATTTAAACAAAATGGACAAATCTACATTAGGCAAGCCATCAACTATCTTCTATCACTGACATCTAGTGTCAAGTCTTCCACATTTTCTTAGGACAAAGAAAAAAGACATGGTTGGGGGTAGACCGTCCCTCCCAGCAGCCTCATCCCCTTCACAGTTGTTTTTTCCAGCTGTTTGAGGAATGCAGCCTTCAGTTCATGACTGAACATGAGTATCTAATCCCTGAATGTCAAGCAATTTCATCTGTCCTGATATTTTTAGCCAGTCCAAACAGATTACGTTTTGGATTTTCTTTGGGTGCCAGTAAAGTCTCTTGAAAATTTCCCACTGTGCTCAGATACTTGTCAGAATTTCAAAATGTCATCAGAAAAGAAAACCTAGGACCCACAGTGAGGCAGATAAAAACCACAGTTCTATGGAGTGGGGGACCACGGAGGACACTGGGCCCTAGGTGTGCTACCTCATCTGAAAGCAAGGCTTTGGGTCCTCACAACTATTAGGTCAACGAAGGCTTTACCAGGGAGCTTGTCTTGGGGGATTCTAATAATTCTTCCAGAAGCAATTCACTCAGTTACACAGCTCAAAAAAGTCTGTTCAGTTCTTCACACCTGAAGAACCGTATTATCACACCTCATCTAACCTAACCTTTCTTTTCTATTCTACCTTCAATTCCTCTTCTAGATCTTAAACATCCCTGGATTATTAAAAGATACTACCAGACATGACAAGTAAACGTAAGGCATGATTCTAGACCAAATTTTTTCTTCTTTCCTTGTTCTCTTTTTTAAGATGAAGGACATTACTGAGACCACTGGTAAAATCTGAATAAGATCTGTATTACATTAACTTATTAATACAATCTATTAACTGTATTGTGTGAATTTCCCAGTTCTAAATACTGGGGAGGGTTATATAATAGAATGTCTTTGTTCTTAGGAAATACACACTGAAGTATTTAGGGGTAAAGTGGCCTGATATCTGCAACTAATTTTTTTTTTTTTTTTTTTTTTTTGAGATAGTGTCTCACTCTGTTGCCCTGGGTAGAATGTTGTGGCATCACAGCTCACAGCAACCTCAAACTCTTGGGCTCAAGAGATCCTCTTGCTGCAACTTCCTGAATAGCTGGGACTACAGGTGCCTGCCATAATGCCTGGTGATTTTTTTCTATTTTTAATAGAGACAGGGTCTCTCTCTTGCTCAGGCTGGTCTTAAACTTCTGAGCTCAGGCAATCCATCCTCTTGGTCCCCCAGCATGTTAGGATTATAAGTGTGAACAACTGCACCTGGCCCACAACTAACTCCTCAAGAGTTCAGAAAAGAATAATACAGTAATAAACACAAGGAGAAAGTTATAAAGCAAATGTGATAAAAGTGTTATCAGTCAGGAAACCTGGGAGGAGGGTAGAAGAGAGTTATTTGTACTATTCTTGCAACTTTTCTGTTAAGTTTGGAATTGTTTTAAACTTAAAATTTACAGAAAAATAGAGAAGCTTCTTAACTAATCCTTCCTTCCCTAACCAGGCTCCAAGCCACCTTCCCTGTCCCTGTGACAGTGGCTTCCCAGCACCTGCGCATGAAGCCCACACTCCCCAGTTAGGCACCCACCATCTCTGGACTTGTAGCCACCTTCTCAGCCCTTCCGGCTCTCACAGGGCCCTCCTCCTCCTGCCCAGAGGGGCTCCTCACCCAGGTTTCCCACCTGCCTCCCCTCTGAAGTGCCAGCTCAGAGACACCCTCCTCTTCCGCCCATGCCTGGCACTGTTGGTGCTCCTTCTCATCTCTCCTCTCCCCCATCCCAGTCACACACTATCTAATGGGTCTGGGCACTGGCTCTGCCACTCTCAGTGCTGCCTGTACACAGGAGATCACTTATTTGCTTGCAAGGGACCAGAGATAAGGTTCTGGAAGCCTCTAGCCCCTGATACGGAATGCTAGGACCTGGCCTGGACCCCATCTGGTGGTGCCCTGGTGCCTTCATCTGTAATCCTGTCTGACTGGGACAGCCTCACCTCCTGGGTTATCTTGAGAAATGGGAACATCTAAGCATGTGACACAGCTCTGGCACACAGTGCCCAGTGAAGCCAGCTGTTTTATCCCTATCCCAACCTTCACGACCCTCTCACTCCAGACCATTCCTGCTGTCTTGTGCCCTGTGGTACCCCTTGGCCTTCACACTCAGTTCTTACCTGTTTCTACTGTTTGTCCCTTTCGAAAGCCTGGCTCTTACCTAAAAATACCTTGTACCACCTTTGCCCTCCTCCTGAGCCCCCAGCTTCCTACACACTCTCCAGAAATAGGTGCAAACACGTATTGAGCCTCGACTACAATCTTGACACTGTTCTAAGTATTTTACATGTTAACTCATCTTGTCCCATGGGGATGCACTATTACTGCCTCCATTTTACAGATGGGGAAACAGAGGGAAACTTAGGAAACTTGCCCCAAATCACAGCTCCTGGGCACAAAGGTACTAAGTGAACACATCATCACTTTAAACCTCACAATGTCCGAAATGAATCTTGTCATCCTTCCTCACAAACCAGAGATTTTTCTCTACTCCTTTTTTTTTTTACCCCCTTAATAGAGATAGGGTCTCGCTACGTTGCCCAGGCTGGTCTTGAACTCCTAGGCTTAAGTGATCCTCCCACCTTGGCTGCCAAAAGTGCTGGGATTACAGCTGTGAGCCACTGTGCCCAGCCTCTCTATTCCTCCATTTCTGACAGCGGTAAACACTTTAGACACCCAGATTAGACATCGTGGTGTCTCCTGACATAACTTGTGAAACTGTCAGTTATGTCCTGTTATTTGCTCTTCCAATATGCTTCTCAAGGTTCAATCTCTAGTCACTATTTCACTTCCTGCGTCTCACATCAAGCCCACACACTTCATGCCATGATAACCTCTAACCCAGGCCCCCACTCCTATTCTCTCCTCCTGCCTCCGATCAAACCCACTACCACTCTTGAACAAATTTCATTAAGAGCCTGCTCTCATAATGCTCCCAGCTCTGCACATCCTTAAGATTAATTAAAGACCAATTAAGACAATTAATTTGACATAATGTGTCAAGGGCCTGAAAAATATCCAAACATCTTGATGCCAACAATTCTACTTAAAGGAACTTCTCCAAGGAAATGATGAAAGATGTACAAAAAGACATGTATAAAAATATGGAAACCATTTTCACAACAGCAAAGAAAAATGGAAACATTCTAAATGTCCACGCCAGAATGACAAAATAACCTACAAAATGCTCTCCACACAAGAGAATATTAAGCACTTACTAAGTTAGTTTTTTAAGAATATTTAATAATCTCAGAAAGTATTCATGTTATTAAGTTAAAAAAGCAAAATATCTTATAAAACTATAAATGCATTTGTAAGTATGTGTATAGAGCAAACGTAAAAGACACAGCAAATTCATAGTGGTTATCTGTACTGGCATGAGTAGTCAAGTTCTTCCTTATGTATTTTCTATATTTTTCCAATTTTCAGCAATGAACATATTTTACTTTTTACAATCAGAAAAATACATTTTTAAATGGGTAAATCAAAAAGAATCTAGGATGACTGTTTACTGCCCATCATGGTGAGTTCAATCTCTTCTGTGTCCCACGGGCATGGCCTCCCATAGCTCACCATCCACAGCCTGTTCCCCAGAAGCCAGGGATCCCCCCAACTTAGGTCTCCTACTCTGTCCTCTACCCATTTTTCCAAATCTCACCTCCTCTTAAAAGGTTCTGCCACTTACTGCTGTCCACAGCCTGCTCCTCAAAGTTAAGGTCAGTGTGGCACATCCACACTGTGTGTTTTGTTTCAACATCCAATCATTTTGTGTTTTTGTTTCAACTTCTCTAACAAAAAGTCCCTTGAGGAAGGGAAAGGACCATGAAGGTCATCCTGTCTCCCTCCCTCAGGTCAGGGAGCTGCACTGACCAAGGGTAGCGAACTTAGCTCTAGAGGAGAAAGGTTGGTTTTAAAAGCAATGTACCTGATCACAACATCGAACCGGTTCAGGGCATAGCCCAGTTCTAGTCCGTGTAGTATCCCACCACTGCCAATAACCACACAACGCCGACAGCTCTTGGCTTTCAAGTGTTCTGGAAAGTCACGCTCAGGCAACAGTTCCAAAAGGGACCGAACTTCACTGGACATCTTCCGGAATCCAAAAGGAGGATCATACTTGTCCTTAGCTTCACTTGATTTGGGGGCCTTCTGCACAAAAGGCTGTAAGTCCGGGCTATACCTGTGCTCAAACAACCGTGCCATTGATGTTTTCGCAAACTTGGGCCGACAGTCCTTTTGCAAAACTTGTTGAGCATATTTCTGAGCTCTCTGGAATGAAATCACATCAACCTGAGTGTTAAAAACTCTCCAGCATTAAAAATATACTCTTAAAGAGGACATTTTGTCTTACAATGTCTGACATAGCTCCCTTGTGGAGTACTATCTTTAACGCAGAACATTTGCTTGTTAGGGTTAATTTAGGCTCAGAAACTTGAAGAACCAAAGTAGGAAGATCACGTGACAAAGAGATAAACTCAATAGGGTATTTATTTCATTGCACAAGTAAAGCAGGGAGGACTCCCAGCTCCTGCCCCTGGCCCAACAGTGTTCAAATAAATCTGGGGTAAAAAAATGTACTCTGAAGTATTTATGATTTCATGATTCATCAAATTCTGACACATGCTACAGCATGGAAGAACTTTGAAGACATTATGCTAAGTGAATAAACCAGTCACAAAAAAGACAAATACTGTATGACTTTATTTATATAAGGTATCTAAAGTGGTCAAATTAAAAAAAAGACAGGAAGTAGAATGGTGGTCACCAGGAGCTGAGACGAAGGGAAAGGGGGAGTTGTTCTTTATTGGGAACAGAATTTTAGTCTTGCAAGATGGAATAGTTCTAGAAATTTGTTCCACAACAATGTAAATATATTTAACGCTGCAGACTGTATATTTAAAAATAATTATGATGGTAAATTTTAGTGTTTTTTTTTTTACCATAATAAAAAGAAGGTTTCATATTGCGGATCCCATCCTGCAGAATAAGAAGTAGGCTTGGGCAGCACCTGTGGCTCAGTGAGTAGGGCGCCCGGTCCATATACTGAGGGTGGTGGGTTCAAACCCAGCCCCAGCCAAACTGCAACAAAAAATAGCCGGGTGTTGTGGGGGGTGCCTATAGTCCCAGCTACTGGGGAGGCTGAGGTAAGAGAATTGCCTAAGCCCAAGAGCTGGAGGTTGCTGTGAGCTGTGATGCCACGGTACTCTACCAAGGGCAACAAAGCAAGACTCTGTCTCTTAAAAAAAAAAATCAGTTGGGACACTAAGCTTCATACAGATCAAAATGCAAATCATCTTAAGTGTAACTGGAGAACAACCTCCTCTTATCACAGAAATTGTGTTGGTTTCAAATGCAGTCTCCCAGCGTGCTAATGCTTTGCATCAGCAAGGAACTGCTGCTCAATGCCAAGTATACTACCCCGGCATGATTTGTTCTGCAAAATCCAGGTTCAGTCAGAAGGCTGCACTCAAGGATCCAGAAGGCTACATGGGGTTCCACCACCACAGGTTCCTCACCCGAGTGGCACAAAGGCCCATTTGCCCCATATCCTTCTTCTTGGCTCAGTCAGCCACATGCTGCCTCCGAGCTGCTTGTCAGGTAGTTCTCCCTAATCTTTGTGCTTTGCGTCTCTGTCTCCAGGACTCACACTCCCGTCTACCCAGCTATCTTCTTGCAGGTGTGTATGAATGCAGGCGCAGGTGTGTGTATAAGTCCTATATTTACTGGGATATTTATTTTTAAGAATTTAACATGTCTTTTTGACGTCTGTCACAGCCTTGTTATTCCGGGGATTATTAGTGGCAGTTTTAAATGTTTGCCCCGATTATGTTTTTTCTCAAAGCTGTATTATTTTTATGGTCTGATTTTTAAGAAAACTTTTTGAGGGCTGGGTGCAATGGCTCACACCTATAATCCTAGCACTTTGGGGGCTGAGGCAGGAGAACTGCTTGAGGTCAAAAGTTTGAGACCAACATGAGGAAGAATGAGACCCTATCGCTACAAAAAATAGAAAAATTAGCCAGGCGTTATAGCAGGAGCCTTTAGTCCCAGCTACTTGGGAGACTGAGAGGGGAATCATTTGAGCCCAGGAATTTGAGGTTGTAGTGAACTATGATGACACCACTGTACAGTACTCCAGCCTGGGTAACTCTTAAGAGTGAGCTCTTGCCTCAAAAAAAAAAAAAAAAAAAAAGGCTCAGTGTCTGTGGCTCAAGCAGCTAATAAGGCACCAGCCACATACACCTGCATACACCTGAGCTGGTGGGTTCGAATCCAGCCCAGGCCTGCCAAACAACAATGACCACTGCAACCAAAAAAATATCCGGGTGTTGTGGCAGGTGCCTGTAGTCCCAGCTACTTGGCAGGCTAATGCAGGAGACTCGCTTGAGCCCAGGAGTTGGAGGTTGCTGTGAGCTATGATGCCACAGCACTCTACTCAGGGTGACAGCTTGAGGCTCTGTCTCAAAAAAAAAAAAAGACTGGAACATGTTTATTCTATTACAGCAGAGAAAAAATATTATAGTTTCAAAAAGTTATTAGTACCTGTGAAAAACACACTGGTTGAGGATTTGTTCCCATTTCTGAAATGCCTCAGAGATGCTGCCATAGACACCAAGAACATTCACTGCCTCAGTTCACCCTCATGACACTAGCAGCACCTTGCAAGATTGTCATTAGTATCTTTACTTTGTAAGAGGTCTGAGCTGGCATATCAAGCTGGGGCGACAACTTCCTCAGCTCCTAAACAGCAGCCTCTACCTACAGGGAATGGCACACAGACACCAGCACTGAGGACAGATGTTTGAATCTGGATTAGCATCTTCATGAGGAATCAGTAGGAAGCCAGGCAAGGAACTTGTCACTCTCTGAGCCCCTAGATGGAGCAGGTGTTGCTCCAAGTCTACTGGCCACTTAATGCCAAGTTGGTGGAGGCAGGGTAGATACAGGGACCACCCATACTAGAACCCTAAGGTCAGGAATGGCAGTTTTGTAGAGACCCAAAAGCCTCACTCTTCACTATGGAATGACATCTCACCTGGTTTTACAAATCTCCTAGGACAGAAAGGCACATCTGAGAAGTGCCAAAAGAGAGCAGCTTGGCGATCAATTCAGGACTGAAAAGAGTAAGTGAGCAAGCTGGAAACGCGCACGCCACTCTCAGGGGCTGCCAAATCTTCTCTTTAGAAAGTTTCTTTGGGAAGGGAGTGAAATTTCATTCCATTCCTATTCTGCCAAAGAGTTTAATTGCAGGCTTCAAACTAAATTTTCTAGACTGTGAGCAGAGCACAAAGCTCAGTCATCCTCTCCGGACTGTGACCCTCCTGAGCCTAATTCCCAGCAGGTGCAGGAAACAAACCCTAAATTCCACTGGACACATTTAAAGCCACAGCAGCTCCTGTCCCTCTTTTGTTTCAATATGTTTAAAGATGAGAAACAAGCTCTGAGAAAGTCCCAGGACTATTTCTTCTAGCTGGACTCTGCCTCAGCCTCTCTCTTCCTGCTTCACCACTTGTCCATGGGTCAAGGCTCAGAAGAAACATGCCTAGGGAGGCAGCGCTCACCTTAAGGAGCCGTGATGAAGAGACGGAGCAGTGTGACTCAGCCCTTCTCTGCTGCGGGTGGCTCCAGAGCTGGAAGCCAAGGCACCTGAGCCAGGAAGGGATGGGAGGCATCTGCTGAGGGTCTGGAGGAGGTCAGCTAGGAGAGACTCCTAGCTCTCCCAGGGGAAGCTGGGAACTGGTGACTTTTGCAAGATATGAGAACTCCCACTTGTCTCAAATGCAGGATGAAATTAAAGGTCTGAGTTTTAAAAGTCTTTCAGGGTGCCACAATCAAGAATAAATAGACATCTGGTATTTTCAATGTGTCATAAAAAAACCACAATGGGAAAATTCACTGACAGGTCTTAAAAAAAAAAACACAAAAATGGGGTCGGCACCTATGGCTCAGTGGGTGGGGCACCGGCCCCATATACTGAGGGTGGTGGGTTCAAATCCAACCCCGGCCAAACTGCAACAAAAAAATAGCTGGGCATTGTGGTGGGTGCCTGTAGTCCCAGCTATTCAGGAGGCTGAGGCAAGGGAATTGCATAAGTCCAGGAGTTGGAAGTTTCTGTGAGCTGTGTGATGCCACGGCACTCCACCCAGGGTGATAAAGTGAAACTCTGTCTCTACAAAAAAAACCCACAAAAACAAAGTAATTTTCCTCAGCAAAATCTCTAATTTCCACCTCATAATTTTAAAGGTAATCCTTTTCAGGAATATAGGTAAGTGGTATAATTCTTAGTAAAAGGCAATGTTCTGTTGCATTTATTTATTTATTTATTTATTTAAATTTCAGGACAGGGCAGAGCATTTGGATTAAAGAAAACCTTCAGGTCTGGAGCTAACCAAATGTGGTTAACAGGCCATGTGATCTGGGGGCACCAGTGACCTCCTGGAACTTTCAGTTCCCACGTGGGCAAACCTGGTGCTGTTCTGTTCCTCCCACGGTTGGGTTCCTGTGATGCCTGAAGCACTTGGCCCAGTGCCTGGCACACATAGACACTTGGGTTTTTTTTTCTTTTTTTTTTTTTTTAATAAATGATAGCTGTGTACATTAATGCAATCATCAGGACACATAGACACTTGTATGACATCATACAAGGACAGTAACCAAGGGTAAAGTTACTGACACATTTAACTCACATTTGAGCTATCTGTCTTATAGCTATTACTCAGTTAAAAGCAGAAAAAGATTAAATAACAAATCCTGGGGCTTGGCGCCTGTAGGTCAGTGGTTAGGGTGCCAGCCACATACATCGGGGCTGGTGGGTACAAACCCAGCCCGGGCCTGCCAAACAACAATGACTACTCCAACAAAAAAATAGCCAGCATTGTGGTGGGCACCTATAGTCCCAGCTACTTGGGAGGCTGAGGCAAGAGAATTTGCTTGAGCCCAAGAGTTTGAGGTTGCTGTGAGTTATGACACCATGACACTCTATCGAGGGTGACAGAATAAGACTCTGTCTCAAAAAACAAAACAAAACAAATCCTGGAAAAAAACACCATAGTAAAAACGGGACCATGAGTTGAGGGCAGGACTGACTATAAAGGGACTTGAGGGGAAAATCTTGGGCCATAGGAATGTTCTAGAACTGGCTTGTGGTAATGTGGTACGCTACATAAACTTATCAACACTTAAACAGTATGTATCAAAGAAGTAAACCCTATGAGTATAGATTTTATCACCATCAACTGTTAAGAAAAGAACAATCAGGAGATCTGGAGGCTGGACTCCATTCTAGATCTATTTAATAGTACTGTGATTCTCAAGGTTAAAGCATGTGTTCCTAGGTTGAGGTTCAGTCTTCTTACCTCTGAGACATTCCAGGAAGGTCTGGGGAAAGGGGGTGAAGCATCAAGGACAGAAAAGAGGAATGAAGTACTGGTGCATGCTCTGACATGGAGGGGACTCTGAAAGCATTGTGCTGAGTAAAAGAAGCCTGGCACAAAAGACCTAACAGGGTATGACTCCATTTACATGACATGTCTGGAACAGGAAGATTAGTAGTTGCTCAGGACATAGCAGGAAGAGGACACCAGGGAGTGACAGCTAACAGATATGGAGTTTCTTTTGGGAATAAAAATGCTCTAGCATTAGATTATGGTGACGGTTGTTCAGCTCCGTAAATACATTAAACCGGTTGCATCATTTGCACCGAATGGGTGAACTTTATGGTGTGTGAATTATATCTCAATGAAGATGTTTTGGAAGACAGAATGAAAGAAAGAGCCTCAACCAAGGACCTGTGAGGGGTTTAGGGTGTCTGAAATGGGCAGTGCTGACACAGTGAGGGGTGGCAAAGGAGGCTGAAGTGGCTCCAAGGAGTCATGCAGAGTCATATGGGTCACACTCAGGAGCCTGAATGTTCTCTGGAAGGTAAGGGACAAACATCAGAGTTTCTAGGGGCGGGGAAAGCAACATATCACATTTAATTTTTAGAATACCACAGTGACCACAGTGGGTATGCCTGGATGCAGATGGTGGGTGAGGAAGAGTAAAACTAGGGCAATGGGCAAGAGCAGAGCATTCTACAGGGCAACCCTGGCTCACTGTTCCTTTTCCTGCAATCCCAGGAACCATTTATGTTTATAAACACAAGTCACCACTCTCAAATAACTTATGCTTTAGATGGAAGGTTAAGACGCTCCCATAAATGATTACAATACCTGATGGAGTCTGGCAAATTTCTGAGGAGCTTCGATGCAACGCTGAGTTTCAGACCACAAGTCACTGAGTCAGGAACCAGTGGTGCCATGGGCAGGGGCACAGCAAGAGCTTGAGGACAACTCTACCTTCCAGGCTACAGAACTAGCTGATATTTTCCGAATTGCAGAAAACCTCCAAATCTCAGGCTGGAAGGGATCAGAAAGGTCATGGAACTACTCCCTATCCGATGCCTGAATTCCACCTACAGGAGCCCAGCTCTCTTAAAGGCCCCCACAGATTTGTCACAAAGGTAGACCATTTATCTATCTTTGGATGCCCTAAGCCACCAAAGTTTTTTCCTTGAGCTTGGCTGCTGTTCCCAATACACATCTCTGCCATTAAGGCCACCTGGGCAGCTCCATCCTTCCATAGGCCAGGCCTCTGGTTTGTCAACACTGGCCGCCATGTGCCCTGCACTGGGTCTTCTCCCTAAGGCTAGGCTGTTGCCACCCTTTCAACAGTGCTTCAGAGAGGTGCTCCTGAGTCTCTGGTCACTCTCAGAAGTCACCAGCCTTCCTTGGGGGAACCTTAAAGAATAACTGCCATAATTACCAGAGAATTTGGTCTGACCACTGCAGGAACAATAGACCATCCCTGGTCTATTAGTGCAGCTTAAGTTAAAAATGATCACAGGCTGTCAGGGCACGTTAATGCAGATGTCACTGGCTGGGCAATAAAAATACTAAGTTGATTTCTCTCAAGGTATTATTAAAACACTTGTTTTCCACCCTGCCCTTATGAAATAGTGTGCTCAGCCATTCCACACAAGAACTCACTTCTCTGCTCAGTTAACCCAGTCTAGAGCAATTATTTCACACCTGTTCAGATGGTAGTGAACAGGAAAAGGGGAATGCACAGAGCAAGTAGAGAAGTGCAGCAAAGAAAGGAAGGAGTTCCCAGAGTATCAGTAAGTCACACCAAGTGCTATTATTCTAGGCCTTTCTCAGGAGACAAAAACCAGAGACATGATGTCTGAAACCTTTATCCACGAGTGCTATGAAGGACCTTGGAATTGAAAGGGACTGGAGATGGGTGGTGCCTGTGGCTCAAAGGAGTAGGGCGCCAGCCCCATATTTGGAGGTGGCGGATTCAAACCCAGCCCCAGCAAAAAACTGCAAAAAAAAAAAAAAAAAGAAAGAAAAGAAAAAATGAAAGGGACTGGAGAGATGTCTACAAGGCCAGGTGGGTCCGGAGGAGAGGAAACCTGAGCAGAGCTCCCCAGATCTCCATATCCTGCTCCACCAAAGCAGGGGTGAAATGCAACGAGCCAGCAGACCTCTGAGGGCAGGTGCCTAGGAAGGCAGGCTCTGGGATCAGCAAGACCCCGAGACCTAAGAGTTCCGCAGAGGCCAAGCTGTGCATTTAACTGAGCTCTTCATTTACTTGTTTATACCTCTCTATACCACACCAAAAAAAAAAAAAAAAGTCTGAAGCACTATGAAGGGATAAACAGATTAAAGCAGAAATGTGTGAATAACAATCAGGACTGGGAAGCGGTTTCGTTTACCTTGTTCAACTTTTATGACTATCCTATTACACAGATGTTACCTACATTTCACAGCTGAGAAAACTGGGGCTCCAGACAATTAAGTAACTTGCCTAAGATTTTATTGTTATTAAGTGGCTATTAGATTTGAATCTAGATTTAAAAAATGCAACCTTTCTCCTCTCTGGATCCCGCTGCCTGTACCTGCTGGCTTCTCTGTGGACACTCCCTACCCAAGCAGAGGGAGGACTGGTCAGGAGCTACTGGAAAAGTGACCTGGGCAGGTTATTTATTCTCCCTGCTCCTCAGTTTCCCTAGCTGTGAGGTGGAGATGATCCTAGCACCTCCATCCCCAGGACTGTTCTGAGGGTTAAATGAGTTAACACTGCTAACACACAGAACAGTTCTGGCACACAGAAAGCATTAAACCAAATTAACTAGTTAACTAAACTAGATGTGGACTTGTGTGAGTAGCCATCATCTGCAAGGTGGCAATGGTACTGGGATGTCTCACAGTCATGACATGCCAGTCACCAATCCCACCAGGGTACCTTATTTACAATCATCTCTTCTTCTAGCCTGTGCTGAACATTACTGGATAATTTAGCCACTCTAATTGTTAGCACTTAACATGTCTACTGATTTAGAAACATAAAGTGAAAGAAAAAACTTTGAAAGGCAATTTGATATCATTAAGACTAAAAACAAAACACAAGAAGGACAAGTGGTATTAAGAGCCTTTCTTTCCTGTTTTAATAACAGGTACATGGGCAGCATCAGGGCAAATTAACCCCATGATGGATGCCCCGCAGGAGCACCCAATCTTTTTTTTTCTGCCACACCTTAGAAGAAGAGGAGTCGTCTTGGGCCACACATTAAACACACAAACGCTAAGGAAAGCTGCTCACCAAAACAAGATCCGTGAATAATTTTCACAATATCTGACATCACACATAAGGAAAACAGGCCTCCAATAACCCACATGTGGCCTGTGGGCCACAGGTTAGACACCCCTGCTACAGTGTGTCAAGTGGAGCCCTTCTCACTCCACACCATGGCCACAGTGAATGGGAGAAAAATACTAAAGGGCAGATGGGTCAGTGGCTGTATTTTTGGAGGGGTGTAGTCTTTGGTTTTAGAGTGCTAAGATTAAGTGATTTCCCTTATGTTTTCAAACTTTCATTAGTATTTATTTGTAACACAGTAGAGATGATCCTATGTATGACAGTTTAAGTGAATGCTTGGAAGTGTTTTCATTTAAACCATAGCAATGGGATATCTAACCTTTACGCGGTCAGGGTCCACATAATGCGCTTTTTTCATGTCACATTCTTCAGTAGGATGATTTAACGTGAGAGTATAAATGATCCACAATACAAACATAGGCAATAAACATCTGGAAAACAATCAATTAGGTACAATGAAGTCACGTGATAATCATAAGACATAATGTGAAATAAATGAAAATCGAACCCCAATCTAGTTTGCCTGCCAGAAAGCATAAAAGGACTAGCTTTAACTTGACCTCAGGGATGAAAGGAAGGTACCATTTCCTAGTTTCCCAACAAGATAAAATAGTCACTTATGACAGTCTTTGTTACAAGCAAATATAAAAAAAACTTTTTTTTTTTTTTGCAAAGCACCATAATAAAATCTGAATCACAGTGCCAATTATTGGACTTTAAAAAATCAAATGAGATTATTTATTTATTTTTAGGCTAGTCAAGTAAGTGAAGCAGTGGGAGTGGAGAAGGAACAAAGGAATCTGTAACTGGTTGGGATCAATTAGTTGTCAAGTAAGATTTGATACAGGATCTCAGAGTTAATGTTCCGTGACTTTAAAATACTATCGGTCCTTCGAAATAAAGCAAAACAAAACAATCTAAAGAATTCTTCCCAGAATTGAGACTGACAGCATCATCAGCTACCCTTAAGAACATTTAAAGTATTTTAAAGATAATTCGTGCTATTATACAGTTTGACACACACAGAGGATCTGGAGAAAACAGCTGAGGCTAGCTAGTCTTAGTTCCAGATATCTCATTTTTAAAAAGCTTCCCAGTGACACTGACAAAAGTTAAAAAAAAAAAAAAAACAACTCAAGAAACTCAAGTTTAAATCACAATGTAAGAACCACTGATTTAAATCATTCATTTTCTTGAAAAAACAAAGGTAAGGAATAATCTTCAGGGGAAAACAATCCCTGAAGAACAGTTTAAAAAACAGCATCTAGCATAACATTCTGTATATAATAGATGTTAAATATGTCTGGTTGAGGCTGATGACATTGTGCTGTTTTTAAGACTTCTCAGATCCCCCTTCAACAGGCTTCCCAGGAAAGCCTAGCCACGCCCCTTCATTTTTCCCTGGGACTGAGTATGTTAAATGAATAAGATGTTACCATCTGTGTAAAAAAGCAGGTTGGTGGAGCAGGGGAAAGCACACATACAAAATACTTCTCATCTACATAAAAAAACTGGTCACACTCGTTTTCTTTAAGTGTGGAGGGGAAATGTGGGCAGCAGGGATTAGACGATGTTTCACCCAATCTCTATAACTTTTGAATATCCAGTGAACATAGTATTACCTACTCCTCTCTCTAGTCCCCAGCAAAGAGATGTCTCATTCAGTGCATGTAATATTTCTCTTATTTTGATTAAAAAAAGAAAGTAAGAGTATTAAAGGTAAGCCTGGGATTGACAGCACTTGGCACACTGTACTGTGTGATTCCTGGTGTGAGGCAGCCTGGCCCAGTGAGCTGCTAGACTCCTGGTCTACCTTGTTGGTGGTCTCAAAGCTGACACCAACACAATGTCAGGCACACTGGAGGCCTCAATAAATACGTGCTGGGGACGACAAGGAGATTAAATACGATAGGAGTGTTAATACATTTCCTTTTCTCACCTTTCCCCTCTACACCTCCTAAGTTAGCAAAGTGAAATGAGAGACAAGATTTCAAGATTAGATTTCTATCTTTCGACATGCAAAAAGGTAATTTTCAACTTAGTTTGGTATTAAAAAAAAGAAAACCTGAGAAGTTTTTCCTTTATGAATTCTTATCCCTTACCAGGATGTAAGTAAGGGTGACCAGGCTGAAACACGCTGTCATCCTTCTTTACTATTCAATATTTAATAGCATGCAAGCGCCTTCAGGGAAATTTAATTAACCATATTTTAGATTAACTTAAAATAGCTAAGGGGAAAAGCTGTCTTTTGTTAAATAATGGCATGGAGAGAGCACTGTAGGTGTTTACTCAGCCACCCAGGCTGAGGTTGAGGGTACTGGGTGGCGCAGGCTTTCCAAATACCGCTGGACACAGAAACCTGCTCCAGCTGCTCAGTGAATCCTGACTTGGCCGTGCCTTTGAATGACTCTTTGGCCAAGTATGCCTATCCAACATCAGCCATCTCTTGAGCAATAATTGAACTTTTCTCCCAGTTCGACACAGTTAACCCAAACCAGGGATTCTGCAGTCTGTGTGGTAGTACTTACTTGAATAACTTTTTAAACAAAAAGCTGGGTCTTTTCATCTTGTTTCGAGCTGGGGTGTACCATTGCAGGGAAGGCCTGGAGCAATCACTTCTTAGTTTCACACAGTTATTCTCACTTGGCATTGCTGTGAAGACACGAAAAGAGGACAGTGGGGAAAGAAGAGGAAGGAGTCAGGTTGGTTGTGTTTTCAAACAACCTTATATGATGGGCTCGACACCCATAGCTTAGTGGTTAGGACATCAGCCACATGCACCGGGGCTGGTGGGTTCTGGTGAGTTTGAACCCAGCCAGGGCCTGCTAAAACAACAATGACAACAACAACAACAAAATAGCCAAGCATTGTGGTGGGTTCCCATAGTCCCAGCTACTGGCGGGCCTGGGCTGGGGATTCGAACCTGCCACCTTCGGTGTATGTGGCTGGTGCCTTAGCCGATTGAGCCACAGGCGCTGAGCCTAGAAAGCTAGTCTTAAAGAAGCTGATAACTGCCAAAGCTGAGAGATGGGTACAGGGGGTTTATTATGCCATTTTTCCACTTTTGTGTATATTTAAAATGTTCCATAATGAAACTGTTTATAAAGAAAGCATTACATTAGGCTGGCATGGTGGCTCACACCTGTAATCCTAGCACTCTAGGAGGCCAAGGTGGGTGGATTGCCTTGAGCTCACAAGTTCAAGATCAGCCTGAGTCAGAGTGAAAACTTGTCTCTAAAACTAGCTCGATGTGGTGGTGGGTGCCTGTAGTCCCAGCTATTTGGGAGGCTTAGGCAAGAGAATCACTTCAGCCCAAGGGTTTGAGATTGCTGTGAGCCATGATGCCACAGTACTCTGAGGGTGACAAAGTGAGACTCTGTCTCCAAAAAGAAATAAAGCATTAAATTAAAAGCAGTAGAAAAGTGTCACATTAAGAAAAGAGGAGAAAAAGAACATGGTATGGCAATTTTAAGTGAAACTTTCCTTTAAAAAAATATATTCTTGGGTATGCCTGCCTACTTATTCTTTTTAATTAACTTCCTTCTCAGTTTTTCAAGTTTTAAATAATATTTCAAGGGTACTGTCATAGAAATTGCTAAGTCTTATCCCGTATCAGTTTTCCTTTTCCTCTCAACTTAGTAGAACACCAGATTTTCAAGACTACATTTCCCAGCCTTCCTTGAGGCATGGCCTCACGACTAAGTTCCAGCCAATGGGAGATGAGCAGAAGCATTCTGGCAATTTCCAGGGCGCATCCCTTGGCATACTCCCAGCCTCTCCTCCTTTCCCTTCCTCCTAGTTGCATTACAGAAACATCGAGCCACTCTACACCACACAGGGACAATATTATCCAAGGACAGTGAAACAACAAAAGAGAAGACTATTGGACAGAGCTGCCATTCCACCTCTGAACTCTTCTATTTTAGATGAATAAAATTCTGTCTAGTCTAAGCAATTGTTAACTAAAAGTAAAGTTCTATCTCAACTAACACATATGCCGATTACTTTTATAATAAAGTTATATATTAATTTAAGAAATAAGGTCTTCACTATATTTAGTCTTTCAGTCAGAAGGAAGAAGTAATATCTCATTATGTACTTTATTTTTCTGATTAGGGTTTTGCCTTTTTTTTTGCATTTTTTGGCCGGGGCCGGGTTTGAACCTGCCACCTCCAGTATATGGGACTGGCACCCTACTCCTTTGAGCCACAGGTGCCACCCCCTTTTTAAAAAAATCTTATGTCAAACTGAACATTCAAGTATTTCCTTTTCTGCTACCATAAACAATCTCTTCCTCAACACCAATACTAACTGTGTGATAAGAATTTTACCAATTCTTGAGTTAAAGAATTTTTATCACTATATATCATTCTATTTGAATAGTTTCAAAAACCAGTACCAAGGGCCTTATTAATAAACCTTTGCTGAAAGAATTTACTGAATTCTTAAATAAAAAGTTAGGCTACCTGAGACCCTGGAAGGTTTTCAAACACAACTCTGTGGTTACCTAATGTATGGTTGGCCAAGTGGTAGGAACCAGCAGACTACTTATGGCAGACTACCAGGGTATATATAAAACTGAAGTTTCTAAGATGTCCAGATCGATACAGTTCACACTAAAGTGGACCTCCAGAGAACCAAGCTGACCGTGGTGAGCGCATGAGAAAGGAACCAGGTTCACCTTTGTGCACTCTGTTGCATGCAGAGTGGCTATTGCCTTGGCTCTCAGCTCTGTTCTGCCCCTCCAGCTATAAGCCTGTAAACTACATTTCCCAGTCTTTGTCTCGCCAGGTGGTTTCCTATTGGGATCCCAGAATGTGCTGGTAAAAGACTGGAAGACAAGGGGAAAGAAGCCTCGATTCCCCTGACCTGGTGAGGTTTCCGACAGAGTAGCCACAGCAGTAATGGAAGGTGCCTACATGTGACTCCAACAGCAGCTGTGGCACTTCCAGCAACTTTGTGACAAGTAAAGCTTCAGCTGTGACAGCAGCGCCCCAAGTCCATATCTCTGATGAACCCCTCCCACCCACGCTCAGACCTGTGCATCTGAGGACTCATTTGCCATCTTCATTTCAAGCAACATTCTTAAGAAGTACAGTGTCCTCCATCCCTAAGCTGTCAGGTAGCTGCACCATCAGCTCAGGCATCCAAGCCCAAAAAATGCAATTTAACCTCAGACTTTCGACCCCAATCAATCCTCTGGACCTGCCTACTTCTGAACTTCCCATGCCCATCACACTCCTTTAGAAGCACTTACCTGGACTTCCCTGTCTCAATTTCATCTCCTCAAAATCAAAGATATGTACTTTCTAAAATACGTATCTGCTTAATGGCTCCCAGCTTATCTCGGATCTGTCCCTCTGTGTGACAAATCTGTCTGTCACACTTCACAAATAAGTCCTGTTAGAAAGCTGATGAGCCAGACTGTTGCCTCAGTGTCTTTCTTTGTGTGTGACGTGCCCTTCCGTATGTAATCCCACTCTCACAGTCTGCCCGGTGAATTACTTTTCATCCTTCAACCCAGCTCAAGCAGCTCCTTCCTTCTTTCTGACTCATTTTCCAACATATACCCAAGTACCCAGAGTACATCCCTATCTGTTTATCATATGAACTGAAATTTTTTTTTTTGTTTTTGGCAAATTCTTGGAGGGTTGAGCTGCAGGGCCAGGACTTTCTTCACCTATGTATCTCCAGTGCCTAGGACAGAGACTGGCACACAGCAGGCTTAAGAAACATCTCCAATGAAATGGAATGTGCATCACATGTCTGTTTCTTATCATCAAACAAGAAAAGCATCCCTCACCCCCCCAAAGCATTTGCTCAATATTTGTGAAGATGAAAGCCAAAACTGAATGCTAGTGGAAATTACCATGGCAAGAACAAAGCATATGATCCATTGGAACATCTAAAATGTCCAACAGTGGGGAATTTGTGTAAATTATGGCACAAACCACAGGAATACTCTGCAGCCATTGCTACACAGTGGGGTCTCTGACACCCAGCATCAGCATCACCCAGGAGCAGGTTAGAAATGCAGAGACTCAGGCCCTGCCCTGGCACCACAGACTTAGAATCTGCATTTTTTTTTTTTTTTGAGACAGAGTCTCACTATGTCACCCTTGGTAAAGTGCTGTGGCATCACAGCTCACAGCAACCTCAAACTCTTGTGCTTAAGCGATGCTCTTGCCTCAGCCTCCCAAGTAGCTAGGACTACAGGTACCTGCCACAATGCCTGGCTATTTTTTGTTGCAGTTGTCATTGTTGTTTAGCAGGCCTGGGCCGGGTTCGAACCTGCTAGCCTCGTGGCTGGCACCATAACCTCTGTGCTATGGGCGCCGAGCCAGAATCTGCACTTTCAATGAGGTCCTTAGGGGATTCATACAAACGTTAAAAATTTGAGAAGCACCAGCTTAAAGTATTGGGTTCATACATTTATTGACACAGAAAGATAGAAGAAAAAAGCAGTTTTGTAAAAATGTGTATATATATATTATATATGCATGTAATCATGCTCTGGGATGTATAATATCTATTTAAGAGAATTTAACTTCTAGGTGTTTCATTAAACCACTCTACCTGGACTCAGTAGTATTTACTTCTTGTGATTTACAAGGGACCATTTAGAATCCATACCCTTCAATGTCACAAAAGGAGGGCCAACTTGGGTCACCCTTTACAGATATACAACTGACAGTGAGGCGGCCTTAAGATGTTTCCTTGGAAAGCCCGGGGTTTAACAGCTGGAAGTCAAGATCACCTCTACACCATCTGCACTGTTTTTATTCATTTGTCTTTAATGTTCTGTTGGGTGAAGAAAAGGCTGAAACTAAATATTCAATTTTATAAACATTGAATTAGGGCATGCTTTGTTAACTCTTGAAATAACTGTGTGTGCCAGGCATGATGGCTCATGCCTGTAATCCTAGCACTCTGGAAGGCCAATGCAGGTGGATTGCTTAAGCTCTCGAGTTTTGAGATCAGCCTAAGCAAGAGCGAGACCCTATCTCTTAAAAGACAGCTAGTTGTTGTGGCGAGTACCTGTAGTCTCAGCTACTCGGGAAGCTGAGGCAGTAAGATCACTTGAGCCCAGAAGTTTAAGGTTGCAATGAGCTGTGATGACACCATTGCACTCTAGCCAAGGCAAGAAAGCAAGATCCTATCTTCAAAAAACAGAATGATAGGGCAGCGCCTGTGGCACAAGAAGTAGGGCATTGGCCTCATATACTAGAGGTGGTGGGTTCAAACCCAGCCCCAGCCAAAAACTGCAAAAAACAAAACAAAACAAAAAAACAACCAAAAAACAGAATGATAAAGCAGAAATGAAGTTACCAGATTTTCAGAAAAAACTTCATTAAGAAAGGGTCATGTGTCTACTGATTGAGAAAGAAATATATTTATGGAGAAGCAAAACAAAGGATGTTGACAAGTCCAAGTTGCCTCAGGGGCAGAGACTGGGTCACTCACCTTCTGTGGAAGTTTCACAGGGTTTTCCAAAGAGCTGATGAGTGAATGAGTAGAAGGACAAAGAATGACAGAGGCCACTCCCTCTCTTCAGAGGGCTGGCATTGCAGCATCAGCTGAAGAAGCCAAGTATCCCAAACTCCGCCCCACACTAAAGTCATGCCCGGCCACTGGTGTGCAGGTGCACATGCAGCCTCCACTCAGGTGAGCAAATTAGCCCCTCTCATCAATTCATTTACAGAATGTGAAGACCGCTTAGGCTAGACTAAAACTACAGATGTGCCCACTTGGCAAAACTGCTTATACAGATAGTCCTATATTCATGCTTTATTGTATCTTTTTTAACACTTCTCATCACAAGATGTATTATCCAGACTTTTTACTTTTTAATTACACATTTATTTCTTGTCTCCTCCACAACTCTGCTTCCCACACCACAGTATTCACACACCACTTGCCTGGGATGGTAAGAGGAACATCATGGGCATCCAATGTCTATTTACTGAGTAAATACTCAGTTTCTTAGGAGGGTTTCCGAGGCGATGGTGGTTACAGGCATACCTCCAAGGCTTTTGTTGGCAGGCTATCACAGGGGCTGGCCTGTCTTCCGTCTGTGGCTCCCTCCTTTTCCATGTCCTAAGAGCTAGGATCCCCAGGGATTAAGAATTTGATCCTCTTCCCAGACTGTTGAGGTAACAGTCACCATAGCATGTCTTCACGAACCACCTTTATGCCGAAAAGGCATGCATGCCTTCCAAGGTTATATTTTTCTACTCACACACCAAAAATGTAACAGATTTTTCTTAACAGGCCATAAGCATAATGAAGAAATAATTCTTTGGGGAGGGGGGATCTTTTATAAACTGATACATAATTGCACATATATTTATGGGGTACCTGTGATATTTTGATACAGACATACAATGCATAACAATCAAATTGGGTAATTAGGATATCTCTCTCTCAACCACTTATCATTTCTTTGTGCTGGGAACATCCTCCCAAGCCTTCTCTTCTAGCTGTTTTGAGGTATACAATAAATTATTATCTGTCGTCATCCCACGGTGCTATTGAACACTAGAACATAATCCTGTATTTTTAATACTTTATATTAAGCCCTAGTGAAGAAATGGAAAGGCATGCTTGGGCTTTAAGCCCATTTGTATAACATTTATTTAACTTTTTCAAAATTAAGAACCTCATGCCTGTAATCCCAGCCCTTTGGGAGACTAAAGTGGGAGGATCTCTTGAGGCCAGGGAGTTTAAGATCAGCCTGCGGAACATAGCAAGATGCTGACTCCACAAGAAAAATAAATTAGCCATTCCAGACAAGAGTAGAATAGATGCTGCAGAGCAGTACACGATGAACGCCAAATCAACTGCACAGATAATTCCTGGTGCAAAAGTAGGGCACTAAATATTGGAAGGGATAAGCCCATAAATGATCTCACTGAATCCTAAAACACCGTCTTCACTGGACTGCTATCTGCATTTAACCTGCCAAAGGACATTCACGGGTAACCAAAGGAGCTGAGGATTCAACCCCACCTCTGTGGCCTCCCACCTGGAGGTGCTCAGAAAGGGTAGGACTTGGAACAACAGGTGAGAATGTATGTATGTGTGTGGGGAGGTTGTTTGGTTTCTTAAATCATGCAGTCACGCCAGGGCACAGACTGTTCTAAACAAAAATCTGAAATTGAGAAAGCAGTGAGTAAACCGAGCTGGCAGTGGACCATCTGGGACAGTGAACAGGACAGCTTAGACCAGTGCTTCTCAACCTTCCTAACGCCGTGGCCCTTTAATACAGTGCCTGTGGGTCGTGACCCACAGGTTGAGAACCACTGGCTTAGATGTTAATACTGCAGCCAACAGCACATCCTGTAGGGCCAGAGATTCCTGAGGGCAGGCAGGAGAGAAGGAATACAGGAATGCATGCTGGGCTGCCCAGGTCTGGGGGGCAAAATCCTGGGCCCTCCCTGCTGTGGTGTCCAGTGGAGGGGAGCCCGTGGCCCTCCTTGGTGAGGAGGAAACAGAGGGGATGAGGACAGAGATCACCAAGACATGATGAAAGAAGGCCAGCAATGAACAGAAGCATGACAGACAAATCTGGGTCCTGGTTATGGATAGAAAGAGGAATGGAAGTCAATTTTTATAGTTTAGTGATGATGATGAATGTGAGATAATAGAAAACCAGAAGAAGGCGGCACCTGTGGCTCAAAGGGGTAGGGCGCTGGCCACATATGCCGGAGGTGGTAGGTTCAAACCCAGCCCTGGCCAAAAACTGCAAAAAAGAAAGAAAGAAAGAAAGAAAACCAGATGAAAATGACCAGAAGGATTTGGAAAGGTGGACTAGGACTCAACAGAATGCCATTCCACCAGATAGCCTTTCTCAGTGAGCCCTAAGGCATCTACCACCTGGCACCGATGTACTGCTCTCTCTCTGTGTGCACCCAGACTGGTACCAGTCTCCCCCCATCCATGGGGAAGAGGGAAAGTAGCCACTTATATTACTCTTGGAGTTTGGTGTTTGAGGTGACGAATTCCACTTCATAAAGCAGAACAGAAGATATCGCAGAAAGCCTTACCTCAGGGAGAAGACTGTTAGGGGACACACACAGACCAGTCTTGCCTATAGAGAACAAGTAATCCCTGCAAGTACAGTGGGAGCTGAGGGGTGACAGAGAAGAGGAGTAAAGATGTATGTGGTGGACAGACAGACAGACCGGAGGAGCCAACCACAGAGGTCTGGCTCCAGCCTGGGTCTGGCCAAGGAAGCGCACAGGGGTGGGTGGCACAGGCAGGAGGGTGGGTAGGGAGGTCCTACAGTTGGCTGCATGAGTAGTGGCCACTAATGGCACACATGTGTCCCCTGTCCTCCAACCCCAGCCGATGATTGACTGACAGGTACAAAAAAACCCCTTGCCTCCAGGTGGGACCCCTTGTAAGAGCGGGGACCACAGCTTTGCTCAGCCCCTTCCCCTGCCCTACTCCCTCCGTGCTGGGAACTCCAGCAACAAATGAGGAGTCCCTGAATCCCAGTTACACTCCCTGCTTCTGAACAGGCAGCTGGGTCGGCAAGGCCAATGTATGGAAGAGTGCAGAAGGTCATGGATGATGAGGAGGAGCCCCTGAGGATGTGACTCATGGGACATGAAACTTGTGATACGATCACGGGACAACAGCAGAGAAAGGGGCGGCAGGGGCTTCCAGGCTCCTGTGGGATGGTGCAGGGCAGGGAGGACAGGGCTTCC
The DNA here is from genome assembly GCA_963574575.1 of Galagoides demidoff. Lineage (NCBI taxonomy): Eukaryota > Metazoa > Chordata > Mammalia > Primates > Galagidae > Galagoides > Galagoides demidoff. Next base: position 1,172 of record CAUYQV010151641.1, on the reverse strand, counting down.
AGCAGCAGCACTAACAGGGCCGGAGATGGGTCAGATGAGGGGAGAGAGTAGGGGTAGAAAACTCAAGCCACAAGGAAGACAGTAGAGCTCTCTGTGGACAGGCCACAGAGAGCAGGAAAAACCGTAGTGACAATGTCAGCATGACCTTGCAGCCTCAAATGCCTATGGGCCCCCAGGTTGCTGAATTCCACAACAGCTGAAAGCCCAGGCTTAACACACTTGGGAGGGAAGCACCCTGGAGTTCAGTTAAGGTTGCACTCGGCTGCAGGTAACAGAAACCTGTCGAGACTTTTAACCAACCAATGGTTTATTTTTCATACAGGAAGTCTGGGGATAAGCAGACCAGGGCTGGTGTGACCCAGCTCTTGGTATCTTCTGCTCTCCCGGCCTCAGCAGAAGGACAACCTCCACTCCATCCTCCAGGCAGGAAGGAGAAGGAGGAAAAGACAGGGAGGAAGTGGCGGCATCTATATCAGCAGAAGGAAAACTCCCTGAGAGATCCCCTTGATCTCTGGCTAACACTCCATCACATAGCTGGAAACCTTTATAAGCTGGGCAGGCTGCTTCCCCAAACAAAATTAGGCTTCTGTCAGCAAGGAAAGGGAGAGAGGGAATCCTTAAAAGGCAATATAGTAGGGTCTGCCACAGCCGAAGATAAGGATCTGGGGCTATTTGGATACAGAATATAGTTTAGACTACTCTAAAGAGGAGAGACCCTCCCCAACACACACTCACACAAGTGGAAGAACAAAGTGCAGACCTATCTTTTTTTTTTATTGTTGGGGATTCACTGAGGGTACAAGAAACCAGGTTACACTGACTGCATTATTTCATTTGCTAGGTAAAGCCCTTCTTACAACATGTCTTGCCCCCAAAAGGTATGTCGCACATCAAGACCTCACTTCACTCCCTCCTTCCCTCTCTCTGCTCTTTCCCCCACCCCTCCCTCCCTCCTCTCTCTCTACTCTCCCCTTCCTCCACCCCCACTGTGTCATTGTCATTAATTGTCCTCATATCAAAATTGAGTACACAGGATTCATGCTTCTCCATTCTTGTGATGTTTTACTAAGAATAATGTGTTCCACTTCCATCCAGGTTAATACAAAGGCTGTAAAGTCTCCATATTTCTTAATGGCTGAATAGTATTCCATGGTGTACGTATACCACAGCTT